>VYZT01040019.1:47576-58849 GCA_013400735.1 Pomatostomus ruficeps
CAGGAAAAAAAAAAAAAAAAAAGGCAGCCAGAAAAAAAAAAAAAAAAAAATTCGAGGTATTTCTCTGTTAGTGAACAGGAGTGATTTCACAATGGACCTTACAGAGGATGAAGTGAGAAACTATATGATGGGCTTATCAAAGGGAAAGAGGCATTAAGGACATTTGCCTTCAGTGCCTGCTGTAAGAATCTGAGACACAGACTGATGACAAAGTTCAAAAATATTTAATTACCACATGCATATCCAGACCTCAGTTTGAGAGAAGACAGCAATACCAGTAGTATGCACACACGGAAAACCATATCTGTTCATAATACACTAATATTTTTCACAGTGTGTTTCTACTGCCTGTGTTCAGTTAACATCTTGGTGTGAGGTGCACAAGCTGGGAGCCAGACCCCCAAGAGGTACCTGTTTGAAGACATACATACAGTCATTACCTTGGCAACAGATGCCCATGAAAGTTCTCAGAAGAGATTTTTTCTCACATATTCATTTCTTCTGCTCAGTGTTGGTTCGTATCTACTTGTATGTTCAGGCTACAAACTTTATCTATCAAACTACAGCTGCAAAGTTTCAACTGTGACTTTTTAAAATTCTTTTCTGCTTTCCAGCAGCTTATGATTAATCATTTGCTGATGAATGGAAAGACTGTTAATTCTCTGGCAAAGCATGCTGCTTCCCCAGAAATACACAAACCTCTTCTGAAACTTTATAGATAATTTACATGACCTTTTGAAGAAGCAAAAAGATTTCTATTAGTAGTGAAGACATGCCTATACACAACTGCACATGGAGAACTGCATAAATCAGAAGACCCAGACTGAATTTCCCCCAATGTTTTGACTTAACTTGTATGTACACACATGCTCAATATACATAGCCATACTAAAAATTAATTATTAATTATAATCAAAGTACTTTATATTTATTAAGAACTAGCAACTCTGTTTCACAGGCACAGAGAATGACCCCAAACATGTAATATAATTCATGCTACTTACAATCTCCTCATTTTGGAATCAGTCTCATTTGGAATAAATTTTGCATCTTATAAATTGTTGTCTTATTACAGCAAAAAATTATTGTTCATCTGCAAATACCATGTAAGCAGTCTGTTTAAGTAGTGGATTGTGTACCTTATCATGTATAAATATTAATATAATCAGAAAGTATTAGATAGATGAAATTACGCTTCATGAAAAGTCCAATAAAGTATAAGTTTGGAAGGTCATTTTTTTCATTTAACCTCTTTATAGTCTTCTTCCAAATTTGCTCATGTTAGATTGGTTGGACATGGTTATGCTTTTTATTTCATTTTACAAAAATCTAGCTATCTCCTTTTCACAGGTATAGTAATTGGTCTAGGAGTAAATCAAAAGACCATTGCATTTTTTTGGTGATCTTACTGTTGTCCTCAGTGAATAAAGAAGCACTTTCACAATACCTATTTCTTCTGTTTCCTCCCCCTAGCAGAAATAATGCCTCGAGACATTAGTGGACTTTTCAGTTTTGGAAGAATATTGCATTCATATTCCAGAACCACAAATGGCAGCCTTTTTGTGTGCCTTTACCTCTTGGTTGCTGGTTCTGGTAGCTGATGGTGCTGGTAGACTTCATCCTATGTGGTGCATTAAAACATCTCCTACCAATTCTTATATAAGACTACTGAGGGTGTAAAGCAGGACCTGTTGTACTAATGGAAAGGTTCCTTCATTTTGGTTAGTTTTCACATTGCTTTTCTCCTTCTGCAATCCCTACTGATTCATTGCACTAATCAGGATACAATTTTCTTCTGTCAGTGCAAGTGAAAATATAGAAAAAGGAGTACTGTCTTCCTTATGAGTGAGTATTATCTGTAATGAAAAATACCAGAAATGCAAAACTGTTTTCAAAGTACTTGAGCTTGAAATTACAAGTATTTGATAGAGCTGTTCTGCAACGATTCAATTTGTTTTGAATTCTTAGTTCTCTCCCTGTCTCTTTCTGTATCAAATTTTTTTTTTAAGTATTCATCACTAAATTGTAAACCTGGCCTTGATAGTGTTCCTGCTCTGTTTTATTTTCCAGCACAATAACTATGCTACTGTACAGTAAGACTAAATGTGATGGATAGGTAATAATTTGTCAGTGTTTCAAGCAGAATTCAGGGACAATTGTGATTTGGGCTTCCAACTTTAAAATGTGATGTATAATTGACATTTTGATACTTTGAGGCCATGGTGTATTCTCACACTTCCATGAAAAAAACCCAACTTGCTGACACAATCAGGAAACAGATGGTGACAAAGATCTTGCATTTAATATGCCAATCATTATGCTTTACTTGCATATTATCATTTCATTCATGAGGCCACTATATGAAGGAATTTTGCTATGCCTCTGCAAATCAATCAAGAAGTCTTTTAGTATTTTTTTTCAAAATATAATTTAGGTCTTTCTTATCCTATGTTTCATTATATTTGGGGTGAAGTGTTTATGCAAATTTGTTACACATGAAAAAATGCTTTGACAATACTGAGGCTAGAATAGATGTCAGCAATGAAACATTCACTATAGATAGCTTCAACAGAGAGACCAAGAAATGACTTGGCAACTGAAGTATCTGCATTTTCCATACTTTACTGTGGTCCTTAATCCAAAGGCAGTGACACAATAAGACAGTATGAAGGATGATGTCGAGTAGGAGGATGGATTTGGTAATGCGGCCTCATACCTGGACTTCAGTCAAAATTTCTGCTCAAGAAAACCACAGATGGCAGATTACCAATACATTTCAGTTAGAGTTAGCACTGGATTTGAAATCACTGAGTATTTAAGCCAAGCAAACCTCTTCTTCAGCTCTGAAAACAGGCACTTCCCTTGTGAGTGTCTGACACAGAATCCCATCACACAGGACTGAGTTCATCCACTCACAAACTGAGCAAGGACCCTCCTTGGACAACCTGAGGTCCTCTGAAGATGTTTTAGCCCATTATTGCAAGTGGTGAACAAGGGCTGGTTCTTTCATCTTATTTCTATTCTGCAATGTCCAGAGAAAGCTTCTTCCTCATAAGTGCCAAACGTTCATGTTTAGATGGAGTGGGGATAAAGTTGTCACCATTTTTATTATGTCTCACTCCTACTGTCTATCTGTAAGTTCCCCAGCTTCTAAAATGTATGCCTTTCCATTTAAAGAAGTAAAATATATTTCTGGTTCTTTGTGAATCTTTTTGAAAGGATCAACACTAGCAAAAGGACACAGCGTGTAGCTTGACTACTTGCAAGTGCCTTGTTATTTGGGATAGAACACGCATCTGACCTGGTTATAGTTAGGCAGTTATTTCAAAACATATTTCTCCTGAAAGTGTTCCATCCCTGGAAGTGTTCAGAAAAACATGTGGATTTGGCATTTAGGGATACGGCTTAGTGCCGAACACAGTGGTGCTGGGTTAATGATTGGCCTCCATGATCTTATAGGTCTTTTCCAACCTTAGTGATTTTATGAATCTATAAAGTGAATAGAAATATATCCTGAATTTCAGCTTGTATAAGATGTAGGGAGAGGAGGGAGAATGGTTTTGTCATGAAAATTAGAAAACGAGATAATTTGGGAGGAGGAAAAGATTTTTATGCTCTTGCTTACCATAATCCTAAGCCACTCCAGTCACAGTACACTTCAATATCTACTTCCATGAGACAAGTCTCATAGAGGCAAGAGGTTCTTAGGTGCATGAAAAGTGAGCCTGTGTTTCTTTCAAATGTGTCACAACACAAAGTTTATGGTAGCCTTTCAGCATATGCCTTTCTTTCCCTCTCTTAACTTCCCTTTCCTAAACTTCAGCCATTTCAGACTACTTGTAATGTACTCTTCTGGAGCAGATCTTCACTGACTTATAACTGGGAGTTCTGTCATCCCTATTTTGTTCTATTCCTCTCATTGTATGGCATCCTTCATTTAGCTTGTCTAAGCAGGCTTGTGGTTTACAAAACCAGAAATCCTCAAAGTTGCAATTCTGTGTTCCTTTAAAATTAGTTATGAAAAAAACAAAAAACCCATTACCCCATCAAGCCAAATACAGCATTATGTAACAGTTGAGCTGCTCTTAAACAAAGCGCCAGATTTATTATTTGTTTTATTACTTATCAAAGACAGTGGCTTACACACCTTGCATTATCTAGACAGCAGTCTCTTGGCATGTCAAAAGTCAAGGTTACATCAGCTCTTGACTTTATCCAGGCTCTATGATGTACAATGTCACTGAAGCAGAGCACTTCCTCTTTGTTCCGAGGGAACTTGATTCATAATGAGCCCATCTAGAGTGTACTCAGATTGTGATAAAGAGCTTTACACAGAGGCTTCTATTTTACAGAAACAGGTGTTGGCTTTGATTAGAGAAAAATTACATCATTCAAGGGAAAGGAGAAAAAAAAGCAAAGGGAAAGGAAAGCAAAAATAGAAAAGAGTAGTAACCAGACACTAATACATTTGCACATATAAAGCTGTTCTAATGAAAGCCAAATTGATTTGACATTCAGTGGCAGTTTGAAGCCAAAAAAAGCAAAGCAGCCCACAAAAGGCCCAGCTCATTGTTTATGGAGTGTCATACTTCATCATCTGTGAGACCAATAACAGTGATGGGAAGACCTTTAAAGCAGGGAGTTTGCACAGAATGCCTGTGTGGATACCACTGATGTCAGATGCAGTAGAATGATTGTGAGCTATTTCCTGAATTGAAATCATGTTTGTCAGATGAAGTAGATGCTCTCTATAGATTATATCTTTGAGAATAGTATTTAGTATATTGTTAGAATTATTGGTTGATTCCTCCTAGACAGACACAGCCACAATATTTATCCTATGATGTGTACTGATCATCAAACTGCCCTGAAGAAAAAAAACAGAGATGAGAAAAAAATTACCTAGCATGCAAATGCAGCTTTTGGTATACGAAAATTAATCTCTTTGTGAAAAAGAACTTTGCACAAAATCATGTAAATTAATGTAGGCACCCTTTCATTATATTTATTTTCATAGATTACTTTGCAAATATTTTTACAAACACATTTTTTTACATTTTCATTAAAATAGTGGACCTCTATTACTAGCAGACTGTAGAATATATTTCGTCCATCTCTGTTTT
This sequence comes from Pomatostomus ruficeps, assembly GCA_013400735.1. Taxonomy (NCBI): domain Eukaryota; kingdom Metazoa; phylum Chordata; class Aves; order Passeriformes; family Timaliidae; genus Pomatostomus; species Pomatostomus ruficeps. The sequence continues at coordinate 52,700 of VYZT01040019.1, forward strand.
CCGTTAGAACACCTGGTGAGGAGTGACATGTTTATCAAATGTTGGTGAATGCCAACATGAATTAAATAAGCCTTCAAAAAAATGTGAGATACTATAGACTTGTACAGGAACGGATATGTGTGGAAAGCAGTCTCTCTCTTTCTGCCTTCTAGCTATGATCTCAATCTAGATATCACAATATTGATATTAAATTCTGATACTAATGTTTCTGTTTAGATTTCACTAGAAAATCTGTTTCTTTTTGGGCAAAAAATTCAGAAATTTCAGCCTCCCGAGTCGCAATTCTCTAATGACTCATTGAAGTACAAATACACAGTGATTCAAATTAGCAAGTCATTAATCCCATTTCACATATAGTATCTAGTGCGGCTTCATAACTTAAAAAGCACTATCAGGGTGACCAAATTTATAATGGATGGCATAAGTGTAGACAAAAAAAATTAAGAGAGACAAGATGCATGTGAGTAGATCTAAGTAAATAAATTAAACATTTTCTTCCATTCACACTGGAAACAAAAATCAGTTTAACTTTTGGGTGTGTGTGGGTGTGGGTGTGTGTGAACCTTCCATTCTGTTTTCTGTAAATGATTGAATCTGTGAATTTATTAGCATGACCACCCACCACAATAAATAGATTAGTAGGTCAAAATGTTTAAATAATTCACCAAAAAGCCAACATTATATTATGTATTGTACTCTGTGACATATGAAGACAGTGTACATTGGTTATTAATTATGTATGCAGATGTTAGCTTTGCATTGCAAATCATATGATTTAGTTTCTTTTGTCATACTTAGGAGAATCATAAGCTAAACTGAAATAATTTACAAATTTTCAAAATTCACTCTGTGATAGTACCTAGAGATTCAAGGCTGTATCTATTCCACCATAGTAGACTTCAGTTTGCAGAAGTGGAGTTGCTCTGTGTCAAAACCCCACAGGTTTAGTAATCACTCTGAAGTCCTGCACTGATGGAAATTAATTCTAATAAATTGCACACTATAATGCAGGCAACATAAGAAGCCCTTCGACAAGTGGATTTCACATTTTTTCAGGCTCTAAGTGTTCTCACGGATAATTGTGTTGTGGAAAAAGTAAACAGGAAATCAGTTAGCGAAGACTGAAGAAATTCATTGCTACCAAATTTTGTTAAAACATTTAAAATGCTACCTTTCAGGATTCAGTGTCAGAATTATAACACCACAGAAGTGAATTTACATTTTCCTTAGAGCTATTGTTTCACACTGTCTGAAGATTCAAGCTATGTCTTTCACTGCTGAGAAATGATGTATTTTATATCAAGCAATGTAAACTTTTATAAATTAGTGAAAACAAGGAGAAGACAAATTTCACTTTAACAAAGCTAGTCAAGGTAAACCTCAGGCCACATGTGCCATGATATTGACAAAATGTAAGAAGAAATCACATTATATTAACATGAAAATATATTGTTTCCAAGAGATCATTGTACTAATTACTTGCTGTTCAGATTGGAATGTTTTCCCCACAGTTCTACACTCATAAAATCTGAAAGTACCTTGCATTTTAGTTTTGTATTTCCCTCGACGTCTGTGAAAAGGAACAGTTTTTATTTGAAATCTTTCTGAAAAAGAGAGAATCAAATTAAATAGGCTCAATGTATAAAAGTATGTGTGATATTAAAAAGAAATATATTAAGAAATAAATTTTATTGGTACAATTTGCAATGAATTGTTTAGATTAGTTACAGACAAGATTTTTTTTTCTACTTAATCACTCTCCTTTCTGTGCTATATCAAGACCAAATAGTATTTGAGGAAAACATTCATAATTTATCTTAGAGTGAAGAAGAGTGAATATTTTAAATTTATAGCCTGGTTATGGAAAATTTATATGACAAAAAAGGTAACATTGACAAAACAGTTTTTCATGTTGATTTTTTCTACCAGACAATTGGTATCATTAAGCTGGAAAACTGTTCTCAAGTAGTAGATTTAGGAACTGCTTAGTTCATTAAGGACAAATGATTTGGATGTGTAATTACTAGGTATGAAACAGCTGTTTCATCTAGCAAAAAAAGCTGAGAAAGTCACTAAAAGCTAAAGCTAGACTAAGAAATAAAAATTTTAGTTTTCTATTGTTTTTCTGGCACTGAGGACTTGGAACAAATTAACTCAGCAGTGTACACTGTACACTGCCTGTATTATCTGCAACAGAAGGGGATTTTTTTTTTTCCTGAAAGACCTTTACTAATCCAAAGCTGATACAAAATTTGTTGCCCAAGATAGAATGCGGGAACTTCCCTTCTCTGATAACTTATATTAAGTGTGTAACTTTGTATAGCACTTCCTTGCTGGTAGGGTTTGGATGGTTTAGATAGATGGTTGCCTGATAGAAGTTACTTGGCTCAGGGAAAAAGATATTAGATAAAATTTTGTGCTTGTGTTTTATGTATTTCTAATAGTCAGAATAACCTAGGAATCTCTTTAAAGTTTCTATTAGAATCTGTAGGACATACAAGTACACACAAGGAACAGAATGAAATCCTACAGGAGTGAAAATATTCCCCAAGTGGGAATTACAAAAGTGGTTATTTAGATTTTTAGCCCATTGACTTAGTCAGTCTTAGCTGCAGTATTGTAGCAAAAATAATGTTAACTGCATTCTTTTTACTTCCAGTGACCACAATCTGTTTACTTATATTCTACACAGCCAAGTCTGTCTGTACCATATTTTATTCCATTTATCTTGCTTAAGGTTAGTAAATTCCACTCTGCTACTCCTTTCACAGCTCAGTAGAGTCACTCAGACTGCTCTGGTGCTGCTAAACACATTCTGAAGCAGACTGGGATAAGCAGGTATACTGAAAGCCTCATTGAGACAGGTAATCTTTTATGGCTGATAGAAAAAAAGACTATACGATGGCATTAAAAAATCAAGGCAAGATTTATTCTTAGGTAACTACGTGGATTGAAGCTGGGCCTGTAAACAGGACAGGTTAAATACAGACACTAAGAAAATAGAAAGCAGTTATACACATTTTCAGTAGAAACCTTTGCTGTAAAAAAAAATTCTTTTAAAGCTAGTGTGACTACAGATATTAGTTCTATTCTTTAGAGACTGGTTATTTTTTAAAGAGAAAATTTTCTTTTGCTTGGGAATCTACTAAGAAATTATTTGAAGATGAAGGAAAGAAAGACAAGAGGAGTTATTCTGGAAAAAGAAACCAAAATGCAAGCTCCTCTTCCTTGTCTTTCTTACCACTCTGTATGCCACTCTCTTGTTGCAGTGAGCTGTTTGGAGGCTAAAACAGCTTCCCAAACAGAAAACCTTCATTCATGCCAAAATGTCCGTTTTAAAGCTGTGAGTTCCTTAACTAAGTCCAGGATTAGCCCTCCTTGAACAAAACTATAGGAGGTTTCAAGGTGTCTTCCAAACGACTTTAAACCCACCTGTTCACTCAAAAGGCTCTAAGCAGTGATACCAGGTCTAATTGAGCAGCTGGAAATGACTGGAGATCAAACTGTGCTGCAGCAACTTGCAAAAGTTGAAAATTACTTGAAAATGACTTCCTGGGAAGCAATTTTACACGAAGTTCACATGACATCTGTTTCCAAGAGATCCACAGACACAGTTCATGCGTCATTACAAGCCCAGCAGTTTCTCAAAACGAAATGCATGTACCTATACTGGAGCACATAGATCTTCTATGCAGACTTTCACTAACAGAAAGTGGTTTGTGTGTCCCCAAAACTATGGTTTTAACATGATTCCTTAAGGTGTTTAACTACAGTGTAAAAACTGAATGCAGTTCTATGGCTATTCTTGTGCTTCAGAGTAACTTAACTTATATGCTCTGAAAGATTTCAAATTTCTGGACATGTTGGAAGTTGGATGAATGTGGCTCTCTGAGTAAAAAAAAATGGCAAAAATCAATTAAGACAATGGGAGAAAAAGAATTTCATTTCAAAATTATCAATTACATGCCATCCTTTTAGTATTGAGGAATTTTTCTTGCTCTGAAAACAAACTGCTTTCTATTTGGTCATCATCATGAGCATGACTTAGACAAAAAAACCCCTTAAAATCAGACATGTCAAATACCTTTCCATAAGGAACCTGCAGCTTGGAAAACTTTGCATTATATGTATTAAAGAATGAGTATGCACAGTATTAAAATGCCTTCTGGTGAGATGCCCAAACTATAATAAAACTGATATCTACACAAAAATATTCCTCTAACAGTAGAGATCAGTGAGAGCAGGTGTATAATTCCTGGGCCTGCCTGTGCAAAGATGAGTAGTATGCTCAGATCTACGAAACCCCAAAACATAAAGAGAAAACAACTCTACACTTTTACCCAAATCTACTTCTTGTATTTTATCAGCAGCAGTTACTAGTCAACAACTAGGTTTTAGTTCGTTATCTCATTGCTAAACAAAAGAAAACAAAAAAAAATTAAACAGACAAACAAACAAAACCCCAAAGACAAATAACAACAAACTAAATGAGGCAGGCTTTGGTGCTAAAAAAGGTATAACAGTATGATTTTACTTGACAACACTCTTGCCAGCTTCCTTGCTCCATTGCTTTATTCCAGCCCCTGAACTAAGAGGATATATATATGTGGAAAGAGACTGGTTCAGTAAAAAGATGTTTCATTATGCAATTATTATTTTATTGTAGAACTACACTAAACAACTAAAATAAAGCAGATTTGCAGAGGGTAGTGTATAAGCAAGCAAATCTTTATTTTCCACATACTATGTGAAAAGAAATTGAGTGTTTTTTGGTCAGCTGTGAAATGCCATTTGTAAATGGTTCATTGGGATTTCTTTCCCCTCTAACTTATTGCAAGTTTGGTTTTGTTTATAAAAATAGATTTGATCGCCTAATCAGAGTGTAGAGGTAGTGTTCATTCATTCAGTGATATTCGGCAGGTTTTATTCACTTTTATACTTCATTGCATTTTCACTCTTGGAAACTCATTTACATAATCTCCGTATGGTCATTTCACAGTAACTGTCTCTGACTCTGGGTGTGCTGGCTAATAATTACTCTAAGCTATCCGAGAATACCCAAGTACATAGTGAATATACAGTTATTTCTTAATACTCAGACTCTAGATTGAAATCCCTTTGACTCGTCCAATATTATGAAATGTCAAGCTGTTTACCAACAACAAAGACTATGCCTCTGCTTCTCAGCCCCTGCAGTGAAGCTGAAAATGCCAGTGTTTACTTAAAGAAGAGGAGAAAAAGAAGTCTCCTTCCTCTATGCTGGATCCTGTGGCTGTTGGAGTGAACATTATCTTTTGTCATTGATTTCAATGGGGATTGAATTTGACTCTCATCTTTTTTATGCCTTATCCTCTGCATTTCTAGAAAATATCACACAATAATTGTAACAAAACTATACTTTCTGTAGTGAGATTCTGCTTTATTTCCTCATCTACTAATTTAGTTTAGGTTTCCCATCAACTTTTATACAGAGCTATGATGTCTGTGTATCTGAACATATAATTTCACTAGAAAAATAAGAGAGGAAACAAGGATCTTCCCTTGGAAGTTCTGTAGGCCAAACATGCATTTATTTTTACCATAGCATCCTAGCTTCCCTGAGCATTGGTGATTATTTTCCAGCATTACTGCACGAGGTGGCTTATACTGAGACTGCTTCTTTGAGTCAGAATAGAGTTTGAATTAAATGACTATGGAAAGGGTCAAAGGCAAATTATGAAAGGCAGGGCTTTCCTCCTGTTCCTTCGTAGCAATTGAATTTAAAAATGCCAGTGACTTTAATCACCAGTTACAGGGTATTAAATCATATAAGGTTTTAGAATTTGGCAGAAGAGATAAAAAATTTCTGAATGGGGATGAAAGAAAACACGGAAAAGCCTATATAAACTGAAGGAAAAAAAATCCTTGTTTGATATTTTACAGAATACGCATTTGGATAATCACTAAATAATACTGAGGAAGTCTGTGCAAACAAGGAGTTTCTCAGGGTTGTGTATGTGTGTGCTATTTAATTGTTTTGGATTTTTGGTTGAGATTTCTTTTCAAAAAGAATGATGTGCTCTAAAAAGAAAGGACAAGCTTGGTTCAGTTATAGCTTTCATATAATTACTACAAACTAATGCAAATTAGACTGTAGGTCTGCTCAATGTA
>VYZT01040024.1:0-27477 GCA_013400735.1 Pomatostomus ruficeps
TTGTCTCAAACCAGGACACCACCACAAATCAACCTTAGTTTAGGAAGAAGCTGGGATTTAAGCCAGGTGAGGGAAGAGGCTGATAAGAGGCAGATCCTGGGAGGTGGAGTAGTGTTTTTTATCATGCCAGTGTCCTACATTACATAACTGGGTCAGCTGTAAAGTTACTACCCCCTCACCCCCGGCAAGGTATTGGGACATTCACATTATTCATTCCTTCTGATAGGGCATAATTGGCTCAGCTGTGCTGATGTGAGAGGCCACTGTCATGTCTTAGAAGGTGTCACAAACCATCAAGGATGCCCGAAGTGCCAGGTGATCCACAGTGTCAAATCAGATGGTGTAAAATTCCACACCCCCCAGGGGAGGTACCTGGGTGTTTCCACCTGAACCTCAGCATATCTTAACCCATTGAACTTTGTGTTTCATGGGTTTCCCCCAGTCCCGACAGATCAAGATTTTGACCATCACTTGGATCAGCAGACATCTAAATTGCAACAATCAAATCTTATTACTGGATCCACAGGTGGTAATATTTTTCTACTCTTATCCGCTTTCTCTCTCTTGCTTCTAGTGTCTTCTCAAAATATATGGTAAACCAGACTAAAAAAATCACAGTCAATGCCTTAGTAAGTGCCTAGTTAAGTTAAATTTGACTAAGTTAAAGTTTTTTAAGTTAAAGTTTTTGAAGTACCTTACTTTGTCTGGATGGGTTAAGGCTTGCTAAGTTAAAGTTTGTAAAGTGTCTTATTTTGTCTTTTTTGTCTTCTTTTAAAATTTGCCAACCACTTTATTCCATCTTAATGTTCAAAAATTTGCAAGTAAAAGTTTTTTATTGAACACCCTGAGAATTTTGTTCTGAACACTGCCCAAAGTGAACCAAACAAAACTCTGCAAGCAGACAGGGGCATAACAACCTGTTTCACATGAGGACTATTAGACTTCATGATTGCCTGGTACTACCTGAACAGCTGCAGCTGACACATTCTGCAGAATGGACTCCAAGGTACTTCATGCCTGAGGCTTGAAGAATTTACTAAACCTTCATGACAGCCATGAGCTTAGACCAACATGAAGTTCCCTGATATTGTGGTAGAAAAAATTAAACACCAGTTATTTAGATATTTGTAGTTAATGCTGTTAATCCAAGGTTTGTTTTGACCAAAATTTTCATAATTGATATGTTTAATAAATAGACCCTTGTAATTTTGGGGGGTATTTAATTGTATGTGTAATTATATGCAGGACTAATTAGAATGGCCCAGTTGTGCCTTAAGGCATACTTTCAAAAGACACCAGTACCCAAACTAAGGCCAAATTTTCAAAACAGCTGTGTTCTCACATAGGTGTAGATAAATTGTGGCAACAAGCAACAACAAAAAGAGGTCAATGAAAAGCAAAAATCACAAAAGGAAGATGAAAAAGAGGAAGAAAGCATATCAGATTCACAAAAAAATTTTACAGAACAAATAGTATTTTATGAAAGCAATGTAAAAAATATTGTACATCAATATTGTTGAAAATCTTTGTTTAAAACAAAAGTAGTAAGGGAAGTTGAACTTACTTTACTTTTTTCCCCAACCTATATAAAATATCAGCCTTCAAACACATTAAAATTAGCAATGATAATTGAAACAGGTATAAAAATACAAATAGATGTGCAGAGATTAACAAGAATTTTAATGTAGATATTTAGCACTGAATCTTATCCATCTTAGGTCTGAAATTTAATATGTTCACAAAAAGTCAGTATATTTTCTAAGGAAAACTTTAGATGAAGAGAGAACATAATATTTTTGCAACTGAATGTGTTGGAAACTATGTATCTTTTAAAATTTCTATTTTTATTCCTTTAGTAACACTTCGCTAGATCTTGCTTTGGGAAGGAATTTCCTTCGTTTTGTTTTAGAAAGATAGGTTTAACATCTCCTCGGGCTGGAAGTAGCACAGGAGATATGCAAGATATAACAGACATCGGTGGGGGGGACCATCAGGAGCTGTTAATAGACCATCAACCCAAGACAATAACCCAAGCAGAACGGAACCACATATTCCGGGAAAGGCCTGATAAGAACTAAATGGAAATCTAATCAACACCGAAGATGAGGAAACTCAGACCCAATGGGAACCTAAATACCGGGGTGTACCTAATTTTCTACCAATAAGCTTTGAAATAATGTGTTTCTATGGATTTTAAGGGTATAAAATCTAAGGGAAATTTCAGGAGAGACATGTGTGTTTGGAATATTCTTCCTGGGCACATCCTTGCCAGAGTAAAGTAATGCCTGATTCTCTATCACTTCAAATATAGTGCTAGAAGGTTTTTATTTTCTTCCTAGTTGTCAGTGACAGATGCAGTAACTAGATTTGGAGTCCTTGAAATAATCACACTTAAGAGAATTTAGTTCTCAGTAGAGGAAGTTTTAAAAATGTTAGAAAACATTGAAAGAAACTTCAGTACGGTGCATGAAAACATTTGGGAACAATTTGTAAAGTCCTAAAGCACTCTTTGTCTCAGTTGGGAAGCCAAGCTAAAAGAAAAATACTTGTTTAAATATTATACTAGTGAAATAGAAAGCCATCTGACAGAAAATTAAATATTTAATTTAATTCTAGCTCCACTTATCAGACTAGTCCTTATAGTTTTGACTACTACATTGGAATTTACTAGTATGCTTTCTCACTAAACCAATATTATCAGCATCAATGAGTTCAGTCTGGTTTATAAAATACTAGCAGTTGTTTTTTATAAATTTCAATCTTCCATTCCAGTCCTTGATCTTGAAAAGGTTAACCAGGATACTCATTACTCCTTCACAGATGTAAATGTAAGACATTTTAGAATATTATTTGGCTGGAAAGTCTATTGGTGGAGAAATGGTAGTTGGTGATTGATTAACAAATTAGCATTTCTCAAGTTAGCCCAGGAAATCTATTAGAACTAAAGATTAAAAGAAGCTGTATACAGCTTGTATATATTTTGGCTCTTCCAAAATACCAAGAAAATTGCTGCAAATCTTTCTATATAAGAATCTTTATCTTGATTGAATTAAGACATTTTATAACAGAAGTCTGTCCTAGTCATGGGGCATCACTTGCTTAATTCAGGCTTGTCACTGTGTCCAGCATTACCACAAATTATATAATGCAGAACCCCAGAGAGGGAATTGTCCTAACATTGTCCAGTACAGACAGTCTGATACTTGTTTGGGTTTGTACTATTAGAGTACAGTGTAGAATGGGGCCATTGTTGTAATATTGGCAGAGAGAAAAATATTTACTACCCAGTCTCATCAATAATGTAACAGAATGATGAAACAACTGATATCTCAGTGTGTTTTAGCTATCCGACATTCCAAGTGATTAATGGTAAATAAGAACTAGGGTACCATGATCTCACCAGTTAGTCTGCAAAATCCAGTGCAGAACCTGAAAACTGAGTGGTGAAAGGAAGATACCAGTTTCCTGTGGATAGACCTTAAACTCGTACTTTCATCTGGCTTCTGTACGTTGGAAATGTATACATTGAAATGAGACTGAAGACAAGCGGTCTGGATGTATTTTCCACTATTACTCACTTCTTTTAGGCATCTTAGGTGGGAATCAGTTTGTCTAGCTTTAGATTTCTACATCATAGACACCTTATCAAACTAGGCTCATTGGAGAGAAGAAAACCAAATACGTTTACAGGTTATCTCATCTGTTTTAGACTTTAGGATGAGATTAATGATACACAGAAAGCACTTGTTTCTCTCCAGCAATTACAAAAGGGAGCAAGTTCAGATGTATACATCTGCATTGTAGACATGCATTAGGTAGCCTGAATTCCATGCTCCCTGTGTTTTATAAAGGAGAAAACAGCAGCAAAATCCTCCTCTTGTTTCACTGGTGAGCATGCACAAGGCACTGTGTCATTAAGGAATTAGTCCTCTAGTTAAAGCAAAACATGACATTAGCTTTCCATGTAAATGAAGCTTCAGTAAAAAGGATGGGCTACTGCACTTGAACTAATACATGTATAGTGACAATAAGCACATGCCACACTATAGAGCAAAGACCTTGCTTTGATTGAATTACAGAAAAGGTGTTACATGTGAAGACTTTGTTGAAAGTGGGCTTCTTTGGCTATGTTTTTCTTCTATAGAGAGTTCCACAAGAAAATTTTTTGTCCACATAGCCATCTGGTACAGATGGGAAGAACATAATTTTTCTTTATTGGCATAGAATCCCAGGTCTTTTTCAGTATTATTTAACCTCTGGGTGTTTCTCTGCTTAAAATAACAAAACATTACAGTCTTCTGATATTTTTTTTCATTATTGGTGCCATAATTGACAATATTAAGCATAAGGATTATGTCAGATCAAATTTCTATATATTCTGTGTTCTGGATCATATTGTTCAAAAACTTATTCAGCCTGCTCCGGGATTGGCAGTCGAGGTCAGAAAATAAACACTTTGAGCTCCTTATGTGTTTCTGTTTTGGCCATGGTTTCATATTTGGGAGAATTAAGTGGCTCTTGGTGCATGCCAGAGAGTAGCCCAGAGCCATTTGCAAACTGCTTTCAAGGCTGTATCTCCCGAACAGAACTGACATCTGTTTTATTTCCAAAATCCAATTGTAATCCTTACATGGGTTCAAAAATGACAGATGAATCATCAAAATAGAAATCATCCAAGGTCATATTCAGCCTGGAAAGGAGAAGGCTCTGGGAAGATCTTATAACACCTTCCTGTACCTAAAGAGGACTACTGGAAGGCTGGAGAGTGACTTCATGCAAAGTGATGTAATGGTACTATAACAGATAATTTTCTTCTTTAAACTGAGAGTTGGTTTATATGAGATATTAGGAAGAAATTCTTTATTATTATACTGCAACAGGGAAGCTGTGCATGCTCCGTCCCTGAAAGTATTCGAGGACAGGATAGGGCTCTGAGTAACCTGGTCTAGTTGTAGGTGTCCCTACCCAGTAGATGGGGGCTGGATCTCTAGGGTCCTTTCCAACCCAAACCATTCTGTGATTTTATGATTAGCCTAAAAAAGTACCTATTCTGGGTTTTGAAAATTCCCCAGCTTTCTGGAAGAGTATTCTGGGGAAGTAGCAGCACAAGACTGCTCTGTCCTTGCAGGGTATAGGTCTATGGTATTGTCTTGTGTCAAAAATTAGGTAAAGTGGAGGAGGAATCCCAGGTGCCCAGACCCTTGGCAATCCAGGGTGTCCCAGAGAGCTTCACACATCGACGGTCTCACAAATTTTCACTGATCACCTCCACTGGGACTACGCAACAGCTGATTAAGGGCCTTGTATTGATCCTGTGCCATGAAAAAGAAGCATCTCAGGAACATTCATTAAAAAAAATTCTCAGCGAGTTCTTTTGGGTCTGCCTTATTCATATCAGAGGCATGGCAACAGAACACCAGAATCAGGCTTTATATTTTTAAAATGACTATAAATAAAAGTTAAATACCACCAATTTCTGTTGTAAACAAGTAACTGTGAACCCGAATGACAGAAAACTCAGCCAGACTTTAAACATCTATGTTCCTATCAATTTCAAGTCATGCTGCTAAGTCACAATATTTAAGTGTTCTGAGTTAATTAAAAAATGATGAGAAAGACAGATTTTTTTTCTCCAATAGTGTCATTCTCTTTTTCAACCAACCAAACTCTAAATGGGTGACCATGTTATTCAACCTCCTACAACATGTCGCTCAACTTAAAGAAATGCCATTTTTTCCCAACAATAACTCAAGGTTCTTGGACATGTGGTGTCTCCTTCTGTAATTGAATTTGATCTTGATGAAGGTCAAACCATTAAAGATTTTTGTTTTCAGGAAAAAAAATAGCCCCAAAGAAACACAATGTTTGTTTGAATGATGCACAAGTATCATCAGGTTTTCAAAGACTCAAATATTTGAGAAAAAATGATATTGGGGGAGCTGAAGATTTTCAGCTTACTCTTCTGATTTAAAAATGTCAGTGTTTTTTTCCTTTTCCTAGCGTACATTGAAATTCATTAGCTCTGAAGATGTGTTTGTTTTAGGACTGGATGGGTTTTTTTCCTCATAAATGTTCTAGAACACAGTGTTGCCTTTGCCTTGAAAACAGCCTATAGCTGATGTTTTCCTGATGATGTGACCTGAATCACACATCAGACATATAAGATTTCATTTCCAGCTACAAATATTCTTCACAATCTCTCTGTAAAATGCCTTGTGTAGGTGATTTCAAAATGAGGGTATCTGTTCTGGCTGAGATGGAGTTAATTTTCCCCATGGCAACCTTCACAGTGATGTGCTTGATATTGGTAGCTAGAGAGGTGTTGATACCATGCACGTGTTTTAACTACTGCTGGACAGTACTGGCACAGCGTTAGCAATGCCTGTCCAACATTCTCCCCCCACTCACTGAAGAGTAGGCTGGGGGTGGGCAAAATCTGGGGAGGGGACACAGCTGGGACCTCTGGCCCCAAATGACTGAAGGGATTTTCCATACCGTATGCTGTCTGCTCAAATTAAAATGTTGAGTAAAGGGAGGTGGAAAGTGGGGAACATTCATTATTTACAACATTTGCCTTCTCGAGCAACTGCTGCACAATTGGAAGTGCAGCTTCCCAGGAAGTGGCCAGACATGGCTTGCTGATGGGAAAGTAGAGAATAAAATCCTTTTTTTTCCCCCTCCTTTTCTTGTGCCCATAACCTTTCACTTTTTTTTTATTAAACTGCCTTATCATGACCTATGTATTGTTTTCCATCTTATTTCATCTCCCCTCTCCAGCTGAGAAGGGAGTGATGGAGTGGCTTGTTGGGCACCTGGTTCCCAGCCAAGGTCAACCCACCAAGAGTCACAGAGCAGGGCTTTTAAAACAGAAACATACACTTCTGGCAAGCCTTGGTGATACTATAAACACAAGCACTGTGGGTTCACTTGTTTTGACTTAGCGTACTAGTTCTCATTTATGTCTTTAATCTTTTTGGTGCAGGACTCATTTGAATCATTAGGTAGCACTAGTGTGACAGAAGAGTTCATGGTTTTTGAAGAATTTGTTAGCCAGTTAAAAATTATACCCCCATGTGGGTTTCTTCTGGATGATTGATGTCATAACATTTCTACTTGTAGTCTTAAAAAAAAGCACCCAAAGACAATGTTCTGCCTGTCCTCAATTAATCTTTAAATCCTTCAATGGGGTTGACCTAAATTACAAAGTTACTTGCTTGCTGTGTGGTTGTGATATCCTATGGCTATAACAATACAATTGTTAATCCCAAACCTGAAATTTATGTACAGAAAATCAGCAACTCGTCCATGATTTTAGGACTCACTTCCATGATAGATCAGAATGACCTCAAACTTCACCATTACTGTTAAATGTAAAACCTACTTTTTATCCTAACTTTATAGTGATAATGTCATAAAAAGCATCCTATAAATCACTTCTCTGATGTTAGGAAAAGCTTCAGAGATTTTTCTCTACATGTTTAATATACAATGTATGATTTTATGACACAAAATGAATTTAATTATGACCCAAGAAGTTTGTATTTTGGACAGCAAAAAGTGTCTTATGTAATTAAACTGAATGTAGCAATAGTATTGATAGAAAAGCAGGGTAAGTTTGTGAAGGAATGCTCTAGTGTGCCTCAATCCTTAGAGAAAGCTCAGGAGGAGACCTGAAGGATCCACAAATTGCCTTAATCATTCTACCTGGCATATTTTATTGGAGTCAAGTTGTCTCATAAGAACAGAGCAGAGGCTGTTGCATGTCTTGCTGAAGCCAAAGGACAGATCCTAAAAAAGCAAATTCTTTCCCTGAAATGAGGTCAGGAATGTTATGAAAATGCATCATTTTTTATTGGCACAAAAAGCTTGTTCCAGGGTGAGAGGTTACTGGAGACATCTCGGTCTTGTATCTCAGAGATTCAGCCTTAGGAAGATGGATGGGAAGTCTTAGGTGGAAAGCTGGGTGAGACCAACAGGCACAGGCAGCTGGGCATGAGCCAGCAGTGGCTGCTGTGATGCCAGCACAGAAGCACAGGGGGCTTGCCAAAGAGGGAGGTGCAGCCTCTCAAAGAAGACCTTCCCCAGCTTGGCATCTGTGGCCTTCCCTTTTCAGAAGACAAAATGAATCCTGTTTTATGACAGGTTGGAGTTTTTGTGGGACTCATTCTTTTAGATCCATCGGGAGAATTCCTCTGCAAGGGTCAGGGAGCCAGCTGATGCTCTGTTAGTCAGATGGAGAACAGGAGCCTGAGGACTGTCGATGTTACTTGGCTGCATCTCAAAACCTCTGGGAAAAGCAGATTCAGCCAGCAGAAAAAGGAAGGACTGAGGATTTAAGGGAGCAGTGTCTCTATTGTCATGTAACGCTGAATTGCCTGAATAAGACTTGAATTTCATCATATTTTACAATGCACTGATTGTATGGAATCTATCAGTGCAACAATAAGTTTTGCCTTCATCATGATTATAGCACATCTTGTGTAAGTGACTAAATGAGAGGATAAAATTGCTGTGGCATAGGGATTTATATTACAATAGGTATTTTTGCATAATGCTATGGTGATGCTTCAGCTTTCCCTGATATCCACATCTTTAGAACCTCCTGTCAAAGGATTCTGAATAAATACTCCCACTAGAGGAGGATAGCACTGACAAGATGGGAGTAAAAGAGATGCAAAAATAGACAAGCCTTTAGCTCCTAGGAGCTAAAATAGGTAAAAATACGTAAAAGAAAAATGGAAGAACCATCTTAGTGCCATTAAAATTTAGAATTTTTGTGTACAAGAGAAAAAAAAAGGAGAAAGATTAGAAGTTTGAATTTTCCATGTTGGAATACTTACAGACACACCTCCCCTCGGGAATGCATTTCCTTTGCTTGTTACTGTTTGTTTTCAAACCAGCAAGAACCTGAACACTTAAAATTTGTGAGTTTAAAGACAATCCTGAAAATTTGAAATTTGTAAATATGTAAAATTTGTAAATATTTATCACACTTCCTGAAATATATCTAAAATCCCCACTATTGAGTAATTAGAGTAGTAGTGAACATTTAGATGCAATTAAAATGATAACTTTTTCATGATAGTTAGTCCAGCATTTTGCAAAACAGGCATGAGGGAAGGGAAGGGAAGGGAAGGGAAGGGAAGGGAAGGGAATCTTATCTTGTCCTGGAATAGGTCCTGTGGTGTCCTGTCTTTGGAAAACTTGTAATCAACTGGCAATTGTTGTTTGCAATAGGCACCCCTCCATCTGGAGCTTTGTCAGTTTTAAAATAATTAAATATAAATTGACCTAGAAAGTAAGAAACAGAGTTTTCAGACTGGTGATTAGGTGACTCACCTGTGAGAGAAAGGATTCCTGGACTTCGGACACTACTGGTTGGAGGTTTAATACACCCATTTACCAAAATGGGTGTATTAAAATGGGGAAAACCAAGCAACACGGTGTCTGCTCTCCTCTGGAAAGAGGAAATAGGAGCTGATGGTGTGCTAGAGGAGGTTAGCCACATATGTGAGCAACAGAAGATAGACCTTGTTTTGGAGACACAGAGAGACTTTTCTCAGATCTGTTTCTTTGACTTTGTACTGAAATGAGAAGTGTGTACAGTGAATCCAAGCTCCATCCATATAGGGAGCCGTGGTTGCTTGAGCATAGCTGATCAACTACTTCAAAGCTTTACAACATGCCTTTCCTCCTCAAAGTTGGCTATTAACAATAGTAATAGCTGGCAGGATCTGACTGTTCAGAATCACTGGCACCTCACCAAGAAACAGAAAGCCTGTTTAGAGTGGATTTGGATGTATTGTAAATGAAGCAGGATAGATCATGCTTTAAAGTCAAGGACAACTGTTCTTTCTGCAGAGGGGCTAGATGAGGCAAGAAGGACTTATACAGTCACTTGAAATTATAAACATTCACAGCTAATAAGAAAAGAAGCCCAGAAACAATGAAATTTGAGATTAGCTAGGCAGCAATTATCCCAGTAATAACACAGTATATGTTTCTTCTTTACTGCTCTTGTGTGAATTACAAATGGTTTCTAAAGCAGAGCTGGATAAGCCTGGGAATATTGTACTTATACTCAGTTTAGGAGCCAGCAGGAAAGTCTACATGGACTTCAAATCTCACTGAGGTCCTTGCTCAGCTTTATAGACAGAAAACATTAGCAACAAAACATTAAAAGCTTAAGAAGGAAGAAATAAAACCTGAGCAAAAAACTTGCTGGATTTTCCCTGTTGAGCTTGCTTATTAAGTGAATCAGATCCTTCATTACTGTGTCCACACTCTAATGACATAACAGCCTGCTTCTTCTGCCTTGTCTTTTACTGTATTTGTATAATTACTTAAAGAAAAAACCCCAGAAACCTTACTTCATCTCCTTCAACAGAATATTCACCAGAATAATCTGTTACTGTCTTCCCTTTAGTTTTTCCCTTGCTTTATCATCAAAGTGCTATAATGTTCACTACAATCTAAGTACCATGTCAAATTTTTTTTGTCCTGTCTGTCTTTACTGATGAAGAAATTTCATTTAGTTTTCCTATTGCCAAAAACCAATTTATCTTTCCTCCAGGCTGGGAAAAAAAAAAAAATCATTGATCAACCTTGGAAAATCTGAAACTACATGTTTTTACATGTCACATGAAAAAGGGAGATTTCTTCCTCCCTTAGTGTTCAATTTGTCTGTTAGTGTGCCAGGTAAGCCAAGACCCTTGTACCTAACCAGTCTGTCAGTGTCCCGCTATGGGGACCCTTCACTGAAGAGTCCTGCTGGATTGGAGGATGTTTGACTTAATTAGGGATACACAGCAACAGCACAAGAGCCCTCAGCAGGTATTCCTGCTTTATGACCCCTCAGTGGGTCTTCCACTTTATTTGTGTTACCCACTGCCGGTGACTGCCAGGACCCGTGAAAGACTTGCATTAACAGTCTACAGAGTAACATTCTTTATTAATATAAAATTGTGAAAGGTTGAGGCCAGAGAATTGTTGGTGATGATATCTGACTGCAAAACCACATTCAAACAATACACAGACAAGCTCTAATCCCCAGCAAAAGTACTTGGCATGCACAGAGCGTGATTCTTACCCAATAGGTGTCCCTGTGGAGGAGACAGGTTCAGCCTGTTGACTGATCCCAGAAGTTACAATGGAGCCTTCCCTAACTTTCTCCCATTTTCGACTTACTTTTATACTAATTCTTTATCTTTAGGTGGAGCTTGAGTGGCTGTAGTCATACATACCTTTGTTGCTGATTGATGTAAAATTCTCTCACTTTTATCTTAAAGATATAGTCACTTCCAGAGCACAAAGCACTTCCTCAATGCGGGGTGGTCGTATCTTGGAGGTGAGTAACTTTGGGATGGAGGTGTGTGTTAATATCACAATATGCTGTAATGAACCAAGTTTATCTGAGGAGAGTTATTTTGTCACTTTTGTTGGTTCAACAGCAAGACATCTCCTATCTCCCCTGGTTGACAGTTTCTATGCACTTTATCAGCTGCAAAGTACCATCCAGTTCCCTTCCCTGCATGGATTCCAACAGAGCCTGGCTGTGGTGCTTCTACTCTGCTCCACCCTCCATTCCACCCTCCTTAGCAGGTCCTTGCAGTTGTAGATTGTGTGTCTGGGGAATCATCATGGAACAGGTTTTGAGCATGCCAACTGCATTCCATCCGGGGAGTAGCATCTGTATTTTACCGTATAATTTCCATATTATTATAACTTCTGTTAGGATGTGAATGTAACTTTCAGTTTCCTCTAATTTTTCCCCCAGCCATCTTTCCACAACATGTATAAAGGTACAAATAATTGGTTTAGATGATTCTAATCCCAGTATCAACCAATTTAAAAGTTTTAGTCTAAATCATATTGCACTGCAAAATGCACCTTTTTTCTTTTTCTGATGAAAATTATGAATTTAAGCAATATTTAATATTCTTTTCTGCCTGTAAGCTTTGGAGTTTAAAGGCTGTGGAATTTTGAATGGGTGTGCATTTGGCTTCAAATATTATGACAATTTTCTGGTATCATACTTGGTAGGAATCACAGCATCTAAATCTGTAATCAATGAAAAGAGCTGAAAAGAAAACAAAATGTACAAAAGTCAACAGATGCTGAATATAGATGGAAAGGAATTGGCACACTGCCTAACACGTCTTACCTATTATTGAGTAGCTATTTTGTCTTTATTTCCTTGTTTTCCTCTTAACAAGACTTTTCTTCCAGCTTTGTAAATCACGTATAACCACAGGTTTCGGGGCATTAAGGGCCCTCACAGTTTAATAGCTCAGCTACTTCTCTGGGGCTCAGGGAGGGAGCAGTGCCCACCTGAGGGCTATGCCAGGAGTCGCCTGTGCTGTCACGGGACACCCCACAAAGGTTGAGGTGCTGCCATTGCCTGTACTGGTTTGTCTGTTGCTGCATTTCACTGCTTAACATATCAGCATAAGCTGACACTATTTTCAGTGTTGCACTGATTCACCAGCCTACAAGGAGTAGCAAATGAGGACTCCAAGGCTTGGATATAAGCTGTCATAATGAACAAGATTATTACCAGTGGAGACAAAATGGAGAGATAGGTCTCTCTTATCTTACTTAAATATATGTGATTAATACTTTTCAGCCCTTTAGAGAGTGTATTCTTTGCCACTTGGACACAAAATAAAAATGGGTCGATTTGTCAGTATTTATTAAATCCACAAAAAGTAACTGTCTAGAAAGCTTAACAGCAATAAGGGGCTGAGTGAGGGCTCCAAGTTTCTTCCCAGGAGCCACAATAATAATAATAATAATAGTAGTAATAATAATAATAATAATAATAATAATAATAATAATAATAATAATCTCTTCTCCTTGTGAAGCCTTTCTTAGGAACCTTATAGAAGCATGACAGCTTGTCTTAAATAATGCATCCTACCTGAATGAGACCCACCTCCAGTCTCTAATAATGGTTATCAGGAATGTGGTTGTTTTGCTTCAAAATACTAATTATAAAAATATTTATAGTGTAAAAACAAGCTTTTGTGTCTCAATTCCATCATTAAAGGAATTTTAACTTTCACATATTGAAAGTTAAAACTATACGAGAAAAAACATCTCACAACACTATTTAACCTAAAAAAAACCAAAAAATGAGGAGGACTATGAAGGACATTCAGAAGAACAATACTCCTGACACTGAGACAAGAATTTGGGACACAGCTTTCTATATTTTGTATCGCTCCTCATGACTTTCTTGGGACGCCTTCCCGGATAAGTGCTGCCCAAAAGCNAGGTGAGGGTACAGGGGAAGGGTTAGGGAGGGTCCAGGGTTACAGAGCCACTAACTAGAGGAATGGGGAGGAAAGGAGGATGAGTAAAGAGGGAAGAACAAATCATTAACTGAATAACGGAGAACTTACTAGAACTTGGGGAGTATACAGAAATTAATAGACAACTGGGTATCCAATGAGGGGACTCAGAGGTGGGTTTGTTATAACTTGGGTTACACCACAGTGATGTCCGTTCCCCGGGGGAGCCCTCTGGCTTTGGGAGCTCTCCACCAGAACTCTTTTTCTTTGGTGGTACATTCTGAGGCCTTCAGGCCTTTATTATTTATATGTACCACCC
The DNA here is from genome assembly GCA_013400735.1 of Pomatostomus ruficeps. Lineage (NCBI taxonomy): Eukaryota > Metazoa > Chordata > Aves > Passeriformes > Timaliidae > Pomatostomus > Pomatostomus ruficeps. The sequence continues at coordinate 13,612 of VYZT01040024.1, forward strand.
CGACAATTTTGCACTGAGATCACTTCAGTCTTGGCTGTTTATTTTTCTTTCATGTTTTGTGAATTATTAAACGTAGAATGATTTCAGGTGTTTTGTGACTGCTTCTGCTTTCTATTTCACCCTGATAGACAGGCTCATAAGTTCCAATACTTGTTTTTCTGTTTCTAAAAGTAGTTCTCTAGAGGAAAGAACCAGAAATGAGGTTCATAAAGTTAGCTCTGAAATCTCATTGCTGGTGTCAGTTACAATAAAAATGTCTTCATTACTCCCCAAAACAAGAACGGGGAAGAGGCTCTTAGGCAATTGAATTATATTGACATAAGAAGCCACTGAAAGCAGCAACTAATTAGCTTAGTGGTATTTCTTTAATGTATTACAGCACTCTCCCATAATTTAGACACCTTTGGGTCTTTAAGGATACAAGGACGTTTGCTATTTTGTTTCTTGTAGATTTGAAGTCAATGGGATGACCACTGACTTACTGAAAACAGCATTTTGCCAGTGCTGATGCTTTTGAAAATTTTGTCTTTAAAGCTCTGTGGAAGTAATTGGGTAAGCATGCTGGCATGGACTGGGGAAGGAAACCAAATTGCTTTTTAACACCATCTAATGCATCTATTAGGATGCAATGGACAAGACTTAATTAGGATCTCTAAGGAATTGCTGACCAGAACAAAAGGAACCACCTTACTTTTGAGAAAATAGGTATTAATAGAAAAATAAATGCCAAAAACCCAGCCAAACAAAAGTAATGTCAATAACTCTTCAGCATGGACCTCTGCGTACTTAAGAAACTCTAAACTTCTACAGAAGAAGTGTTTGTTGCACAAAGTCACCTTTCTGCCAACAACCAGTACAGAATGGGGATAAAACTTATGATTTATAGGATGTAAGGACAACACTCTCTATATTTTCAGGTAGTAAAGCTGTTATGATCAGCAACTGCAACACCAGAATGCCTGGAAGTAGGGTCAGTAAGCATAGTTTTGCTTTGCAATCGGAATGTATTGAAAGATTTCAGAAAGTCTGAATATTCATTTCTGTTGGGAGAAGTTAAGGACCTTCTGGTAGAGCAAATTTTTCTATTATTTAGACCAAAGCAAAATGGGACTTTGAAAATCACAGAATTATAGAATTTATTATTTTTTTAAATTGGTTTCTTGATTTGCCTTAATGGTTTTGTACAATGATTACAGAATATAAATATTTTATTTAAGCTGTTTTGATTTCCTCTAAAATTAATGCCAACTTGAGCACAAGATGATACACAAAATCAAAAATGTTATATTATACCATTTACCAAATCAAGCACTTCCAGTTCTCATAAGCCTTAGAATAAAATATTCTGGGGCTTAAGCAAAAAGCATCTATCCTATTACAAATATGCCATTTTCTGTAAAATTGTATTTCAACTAGTACCTGAGTATGGCAAGCCTATTTCAACTGTTTGGCTTGACAATAAAAAACCCATTCATCTTTCATTTTATCTTCCCTAATTTATATAATATAAATATGGTTTCTCTTGTTGAGAAGTAGTCCTTTTTAACTAAATTAGCAAATAACCAGAGCAACAAGAAACACATTATTGTTTTCCCCCTGGATTTCTCACTGCACTTTCAGCCACTCAGCCTTACTTGTTCTTGGCAATTCTCCAATCACCCAGCTTTAAGTCAAAGACACCCAACATACAGCCTTTCCCACCTCATGACTTGCTCCATCATATCCCCAGTTTACATTTCTTCTTTCCTTTTACTGGGGATGTTACACATTTCCCATTGTAAAAAAATTCCCAACTGAATGAAAATAGTGTTCAAATATCAGTGGCAAAAAAGAGAACCCAAAGGAAATGGAGTCAATCGAACTGGAATGTGATATATATATAATCTCTAACTTTTTATATTTTGTGAGATTAGAAGGCTTCCCATTGTAATACAATAACACATAATATCTTTGATTGTTTTGCATCTTCGGTGTGGCTACTTACAATAGAATAATTTTTTGAGTGAGATCTACAAAGTCTGAGTGTCATTGATACCTGCACAATCCTGATACTGTCTGTTGCTGTGCATGTCTGTACCTTATGCCAGCAGGTACACAGATGAATTACCATGGGATCATAGGATGGTTTGGGTTGGAAAGGACCTTAAAGATCCTCTAGTTCCAACTTCCTGCCATGGGCAGGAACACCTTCCACTAGACTGGTTACTCACAGACCCATCCAATGTGGATTTGGACATTATCAGCGTTGGGACATCCACAACTTGTCTGGGAACCTATTCCAGTCCTCACAGTAAATAATAATAATAATAACAACAACAACAACAACAACAACAACAATAATAATAATAATAAGAATTATTATTATTATTATTATTAATAATAATAATAATAATAAGAAGAAGAAGACTAAGAATAATAATAATAGTAACAACAACAAAACCACCACCAACAATCACAACCACCATCCTAATACCCAAGCTAAATTTCCCCTATTTCAGTTTAAAACCATTCTCCCTTTTCCTATCACTACATGTCCTTGTAAAAAGCCCCTCTCCAACTCTCTTTTCCTCTCTGGATACTGGAAGGTACTATAAGGTCTCCCTGGTACCTTTTCTTCTCCAGGCTGAGAAACCCCAATTCTCTCAGTTTATCTTCACAAGAGAGGTCCTCCACCCATCTGATCATTTTTGTGGCCTTCCTATAGACCTACTCCAACAGGTTCATGTCCTTCTTATGTTGAGGGCAAATATACCAGTCTGGGTCTTTGAACAGTTTTGAAATGGGATTTTCATGCACAGAATGGCCTTACAGAGTCCTGCTCTGGTCATTTTTGTAAGCAATAATAATAATAATTCACACTTTCTCCTGAATTAAAAACTTTCACATTATCAGTAATTTCACTAATTATCATCCTTTCATCACAAATGTAGTCAGTCTCATTGAAATGCTTTATATGTTCTCACCTACTTTATAGTGACACCAAATAAAAGCAAACTCAAAGGAAAGAGCTACTTTTCAAAATTTTATTAAAGTTTATTTGCTGGAACCTCCAAGAAAATCGAGCTGTTTAATATAAATGTTTATGCCACAAACTGAGTCAGATCCTTTCTTTTTGTTATTCCATATCTTCTCTACATTATTTCTTTTTAAATGATTACTGGCTTACAGTAGTTGACACCACTGTTTGGGTTGATGGTAGTAAATGATATTATGTCATCATTCTGATAAGACATTAATATCTCTCCTTATTAATCATCTTCCACCTTTAAAATATTTCATTACCAAGTTTTTCATACATTGTATGAGATTTGTTCACCAATGAAGAGAAAATACTTGACCATTTTTCCCATGGCCTAGACAGAAGGCAATATTTTCATTTCTTATTTTAGTATGAAATGTGCAATGTAATTCATGGAATCAATAGAAATATTCAATGCATGAATCAAAAATCAAGTTGTACTTCAGAGAACAAATCTCCAAAAGCTGCATACTTATACCCCCAGCAGCATTTATTGAAATAATACATTGCAAAATGCATTCTATTGTGAGCAAGGCATTTCAAGTGGAGTTGCATATTGATCGTAAAAGAATGAATCTTGTTCTAAATGATTTTGTTTTTGTTTTTAATTTCTTACTCTGTATGTGTCAAAGATACAAACTCAGACATGTATATTCTCTGCCCAACCTGTTGAGATGTTTACCCTTAAAATTTATGGCAGTGGCTAAAAATTTTACAGGATTGCAGCCTAACATTTTCTATATCTATCATTCCACAAATGCACCAAATTGACCTCTCAGACTACCAAATGAGCAAAATTCCATTCCAGAAAATGTTTCTAGTAGCTCTAAGAACAGAGCTGTTCTGCTTTGTAATTTTTAGCCAGAATTTAAGGATAGAGAGAACAGTCAAGTGATCCAGCTTGAGCTCTATCATCCAATAGTGAAGCTGCAGTACCATGTACTTTTGATGTACTACAAAATCCTTTTTGGATGTGGCCTTAGTCATGTTTTCTCTATCTACATTTATGCTGAATTAGAAATTTAAAGTTCAGTGACAGACTGTTTCCTCTGGCAGCTCTAAAACCAGTGATTCTGATACATCTCACATGGCACTTTGATAAGAACTTGGATGTCTGCTGAAAGCCTGGGTATTTCGCACCATCACAGGATAGAGAAGGAAGTGGAGAACAGGTGAGCTTAGTGAATGAATGCCTATCTACAATAATTGTTCTGCTTCTCTCTTCAGTCCCTGAAAGCTTCCAATAAGTCATTATACTCAATTTTTGTATGCTGTGTTTGTCCCTCTATGTCCACTTATTATGAACCAAACTGACCAGTTTAGGCTTCATCCCTGACTTCTAGATGAGTTTGATTTGATCAGATGACTTTTGCCTAAATTCTGCTTCATCTTCCCCCTTTATTTAAATGAAAAGATTTCATTAGTCTTTCCTGCCATGACAATATACAATGATCCTGTTAAGGTGTCTAAGCTCTTCTATGAATTCTTGCTTTCTGTGAAATACTCATCCCCTTGCTCCAATCCATGTTCTCAGTTTCCCAGTACATTGTCTTGGAGGTTATTGAATAAAATGTCATTAGAATGGCTGGATTTAATTTGTCATTCAGAAAATTTTAAAAATAAGAATATTTTTTCTAGTTACCAGTCCACCAACTCCTGTATTTACATGGAAATGTACCAGAAACAATTGCATTTTTGTCAAGGAAATCACTAAGAAATACTTTGAGCATTCCTGGGGTAAGGCCTATTTCCTCTGCACAGTGTTTTTATTGTGGATTCCAATAGCCAAGAATCTCCAAGGCTGAGAAATTTCTGCTTATAAATCAAGTGAACCAGGACATCTGGAATCCTTGGCAATTCTGAATAATAAGCATGGCTGTGACACCTCACAGTATGCCTACAGTGTGCAGCTTCTTAGGAACATAATGGGAACGCAGATAATGGGAACACAGATACAGTGCTGCACACGTCTTTCTTTTGTTTCCTTGAAAACAACAACTCTTGAAATATTTAGATTTTCTCACTTTCAAGGAATAACATCCTTTATCTTAACATTTCTATGGAGTTTCATTGGTGGTAGCCTCAGTAGAACGTGCCTTAAATAAAACCAGGTCACTGCACTGAAACATGCAGTTAGTCTAGACAGAGACCTAACAAATAAATGTAATACTTCTGTTGTTTTCACAAATGCAAGGCAAATCATTATTTGCCCTGGAAATTTTACCTCTCTAGCCCTTGAAATGTAGAGAGCAGTTGTGCACTGACAGAAGGATGACCTGCATTCCCATATAAGTCTTTTCCAACTCTTGCCTACCAGTCTGCTGCTGTCTTCATTGATTTTGGGTAGCTGTAAGTCTGTTCAACATTTATAATTCATCTTTAGCCATTCTTAATATCAAGTTGCCTACAATCTGCAAGAAAAAAGAAAAATACACTTGATTCAGTTTTACTCAGTCACTGTGATGTAAGTGCCTGATAAAATATCTCTCCTTGCTAGCATTTGACATTTCAGTTTTACTAAGGTTCACTCCGCAAGAAGAAAGTAATTCAAGGAATGAATTTCTGAGAGCAGAGAGACATCTTCTAGAGGGGAAGCTGCTTGTCTGGCAATGACAAAACTACCCACTATCTACACCACATATTAGCTAGAGAAATAAAAAGAATATTCACATCAGATTGCACTATGTTACATAGTATAATAGTTGTCCTGAAGAATTACTTGTGGCCAATAACTACAGGAATATATTGCAAGAATGAAGGAGTGCTGAAAGTTGGAAAGAAGTTCAGCTTCCAAGTGGGAAGGTCTGAAATCCAGGCAGGACATTTAAACTTTTTTTTAGATTTAACTGGCTCCCCAAAAGATTGAGAAAGAAGATTCAGATCCCTTTGCAAATTTCTTAGGTTTTTGTGGCTCTAAGTAGATATCAAACTGATTTGAGGCATTGTCCTGCATGGATCTTTCAGAATTGGTTTGCTGTGTCAGACCACACTTTGAAGGTCCTGGTGTTGATTAGACGAGTCTGTCATTTGTGACGGGAGCCTCTGGATACTGCATCCCACAGTACGCACACACACAGCAGTGAAACAGATTTCCTGAAAGTACAAGCTCTATGCAACCAGATAGTAGAAAAGGCTAATGAATCAAAAATATTAAGCAGACCTTACGTCTACTTAGCACAGAGGGAGTAACTATGCTCCTACAGCAGTATAGTCTTATCCAAACAGTACTCTGCCACAAAGTTAATTAGCCCGGACATTCTCCTGCACAGCTAATTAGCCTGATTGAAGCACCATGGTTATCCTCGGTTTGAAGCCAATGATACCTCCATATTGTATGGACCTGGAATTGCTTGCTCAGCACTCTATCTTATCAACAATTCATGACCCAAATCTACTCTTACTTGCCATTAGAGATCATTCTAGGCAGGGCATCTGCTCCTCTCATATCACACAGAAAGAATACATGCAGATACAGTATGTCATTGTGCTAAAGCCATACACCTAAATATTAAAATAAGATTTTCTTTTTCAGCATTTAAGATGTATGTATGTATTTGGCTGTGGGCCAAATTTCATTCTAAGTCTTAATATTGAGATGCTGCCCTGAAACACAGATAACCAGCTGCCTCTTTTACTAATTGAATAAACCTTTATTATTTTAAAATACACTGTAGCCTTAGATGTTCTTTTTCTCGATGGTTAATCATTTTGTGAATCTAATAAACACCTTGCATACAATGATTTGAAATGGTCATGAATCCTGAGTTAAAGATATTTCCTGTGAAAAGAATTTTATTTGTGCATTTTCAATGGCCTTTCAATTTTATGCCTGTTTCATGCATTACAAGAAAGGTTAAGTGGAATTTCATTTGGTTATTTTTCTTTTTCTCTTCTTCCAAAGATACATTTACTACTCTGGTGTTCCTATCCTTTATGATTTTAAAATTTTACTTATGGTATTTACTTTCTTATTTTTAATTTTCATAGGTTATAGGATCATGGCAAACACTTCAGGTTTGCACATCCTGGTTGTGAAAAAATCTTTGTAAATGGGATTTAAGTGTACTCTAAATAAAACCAATGCCTCTCTCCTGTAATCACCTCAGTAAATTTTATGGTTTTTAATTCAGCCTTATGACATTCCTTAGTAGGAATGGAGGGAGAATGGTACATCTGTCTATACTGAACAAACCTGATCTGTTCATGTCTGCAGTATGAAGGAATTTCTTTGTCTTTCTCCCCTATTTGCCATCCTTTTCTGAACGCATTCTGCTTCTGCTATAACCATTGCTCACCCAATGTTCTGAGAAAATGGCTAATGTGAAAATAGCGTCCAATTGTCAATTTATCTTTGGGTTGTATCATTGTAATATATACATATATCATCCACGTCTTCCCATAGCTTTATATTTCACTGAGATACTGGCTGAAGGTTTTATGAAAATGTATATAGTCTCTCTTATAACAAGGAATGGAAAGAATTTGATATATTCCACCATGGAAGAGAATTACCGAACAAGGTCAGAGACTAGAAAATGCATGGCCATGCTGGAAGAAAAGGTTCCAACCATGTTCCCTCATCTAATCAATGACAAATCTTGGCATGCCAGTGAACTGGGACCAAAAGAGAGAGGGAGATAGACAAGCAACACCTGGAACAAATTCCGTATAAAGCAATAAGAAATGTGAGTATGAAATGTGATGGTGCAAAGTACCATGGTACCTAAAGTTTTCCTGGACATTCTTCCAAAGCAATGGGAAACTGAGGATATCTTTAACTTTGGGTGTGTAAATAAGGAAAGTAATAGTTCTTTGGGGCACAGTTCTGTCTTTTGATTGCTTGAGGCTCTTTCCCATAGAGTAACCTCAGCGTGTGTCCTGCTCTTACATAAAGCAAGGGAAATGCTTCAAGTTCAGCTCTCATTAGCTTCATAAGAACTTGGCAAGTGAGTTTTCACTGCAATAATTGGAGAAGATACACTGCTCTAAAGTAGAATTTTAGGACAATAATTTGCTTGCCAAAACATATAAGTTGTTATACAGGACACTATATTAAATTAGATCATTATCTAGTGAACCGCTCAAAAACATCCATTTCAACATTTTCCAAATGTGAGTTTTTCACAGTTTAAATTGATAAGCGCTTACTGTAAAGAGGGGCTTTTTTAAAAAAAATGGATAATAATCCATAAAAAATATATCTGTAAAAAAAATCCCCCCAATCCCCCAACGAACTCGCATCATGGTTTTTTGGATAGAATTGTAGCCAATAAAAAGTATAAGCTGAGTCTCATTCCATGTTTCTGAACCTCTAAATCCAGGATTATTTTCCAATACTTTAGTACAGAGTTTTCACTTACACACAAAATTTATTGCCTATTTTTTCCTGAAGCTGCCAATTTTTAAAACATTTCTATGAAGCATCATTATTTGCCAAGGTTCTTAACACTGTGTTCAAAGATATGCAGCACCTTGCATGTATTAATAAGATCTTAGCTAGAAAACTAATGGCTAGTCAAATATATGGCTTAAATCTGCATTTAATAGTAGGTGAAGTTTAAAATTTGTCATCAACATTACCAGGAGTCACAGTTAGTAATTTTTGATTGCTCGGAAGAAAGATAGGAAAAGGTATTAAGAAAATGTTTGAACTTAATTCAGACTTGATTTGCCAGGACCAGTTACACAACAAGTATGTTGTTGAGCTACAGAGAATGGAAAAACAAGAGAGACAGATAAAAAGAGTACTGCTAAATAATAAGGAGAGCAGAAGTTCATTGCATAGTATTTCTTGCTGCATAATTTAGTCTTTATTATCTTTAGATGTTATGTTTTTAATAAAACATAACCCCCAACATTTTATAACTTGATTAATACTTTCAAGATTATGGTGTTTTTAAGAATGTAAAGTACATATCATTTTTCTCCTTTTCTTCTACGAGTTAGAGGTAAAAGTTCCACAATTACCAGATAAGGGAGTAAAAACAAATCAATGATAATTTGTTGCAAAACACCATCTCTTGTTGAGAAATTCTCCTGTCTCTGGACTGGTAGAAGATAGGAAACTCTTTTAGATACATATGACTGCCTGGAAGAGTTTTCCTCAAGCACACCTTCTTCAACTAGTGTCAAGGCACTGGACCTTTGAGTTTTGTGAAGTAAGCAATTTTAACTGTTAATCTGTAGGCTGAGATTAAGCAAAGCACTTTGTCATCCACTTAACTTCAGCACAAAGATATACGATTTATTTTGCTGGGACAGTTCATATATATGAACACATATTTAAGTTTATTTTTTTACCATTACACTAAAGTGGCAGCTGTCACAGCAAAGGTGGTCTCACATTTTTAAAAACTGATGCTTTTACTAAGTCATGTTGTTGAAGGGGTCCAACATGGCTTTGACCACAGTACTAATTTATGAAATGGCATTTTGCATGCTTTACTTAAATAATTAATAGATAATATTTGTGTAATTATTTAACAGATTTCAGATTGGAGGTGGTATTTTTTAAATGTTATATAACTATTAATTTAGTATAAAATATGGTAAATGATATGGCAAAATGCTTTAAAATCTGTGCCAATCTGCTAAATGTTTATATAACTATCTGTAAAATATCAAGTGCTGTAAGAATTGCAATGTTTTCCTGTAAGATATCAATCTGCTGATGGAATGTGACAAATTAACATAGTGACGTCTTCTATAATTAGTAAAAATCTATACATGTTTACATAGCCTTTTCATAGCAACAGTTGGGCTTACTTTCTTTTTATTCAGTTCATTATATGTATGAGTATTGAGTTATTGGCTTATGCAGCATTATCAGGTATTTTTTGTTTCTTTCACATGTATATTAAAAGGCTTTCTAAACAATCTAAAGTACAGACCTTGAGTTCTTTAACTCTTCAAGAAGATGAATGGTTGGATTTCAAGACATTTGGTATTGGTTTGACTTTTTTCTCACTGAAATTGGCTGTAAAACTCCCATCAATCCTGGAAGCTACAAAATTACATGTGTTCAAAGTGCATTCAGACAAATACCAGGAAGATAAATCTACTTGTGGACTATTAAACAGTACACCTTTGTCTGCAGTAATAAACTAATCAGAGAGATGGAGCTCAGGTTTGAGTGTCAGTGGGAGACAGCCCACACTGCTGAATTGTTAACCTGGCCCATGGCACAGGTTAGGAGGGAGTAATCCAGCACTGTCCCCTGCTCACCATTGCCGCTGGATGCGCGTGTCCCAGCGGTACCCTGGGGCTGGGCCCTTGCTATATGTGGCATTTCTGACAAGTCCAGTGGTGGTGCAGCTTGACAGCGTTGCTCACTGTGGGTAAACCACACAGGATACACCTTTGCTCGGTGCAGGATAGACACAAAGCTTGTACCTGGTGATATCAGCCACTTCACAGTCTCTTTAGAATGGATCCATACTCCTCAGAGCTGTGCTAGTGGGAAGACCTCCAGATGTAAAAAAAGTGAACAGAGATAGGAAGTACAGCTGACCCTGGATGTTCTTTTACTGCAAATGGGTTTCCCCAAACCTTAACAAAGTCCAGACTTCATTCGTGTCTGGACTGACTGACCGGTGACAGGTGTGAGATATTCTCCCTTGAATGTCGATTCTCTGAGGATAAAGCTGAGGTAAGAGAGAGACAAGTTCTTATGTAGAGTCATCCCTACATTTCCCACTTCCTATGCCAAAATAAATAATAGACTCCAGTTTTCACTGATAATGGATTTGTCCTATATGGAAAAGTCATATTCAAACAATCAAGTCACATATACTAAAGAAGACACTATTTTGTATCTATTCCCACACCAGACATGTGGTTTTTTACTCATGCACAGTCTGTGGACATTCTTTAGCTTCCTAAATCAAAGAAAAAAAAACATTATTGAAATTACATGAAAGAAAATAATGCATTAATCGTTGTCAAAAGACATAATGAAAGCAGAATTTCTTCATTACTTCTTTTCTGTCCAGTAAGTAAAAGAGATTATTGCATCATTTGGCATATACTCATTGTTTGTAAATACTTAAATTGATTTATAATAATCTGTATTGTTCAATTGGCACTGCACATGCACTGTGGAACTAAAACTCTTCTCAGTGCTGCCAATAAACTTTTGGTTCCTATTACTGCTCTGTATATGAGGTCAGTACTGGAAAGACATGCAGACAAATAAACTTGGAAATACAAGGTTGTGCTGCGGTGTGGTCGGTAGGGGCACCAGGCATCCGTCCACAGTTTCAGGGCTGGCAGGCTGCGCTGGGGTGCAGGAAGGCTGGCGAAGTTCCAGTAGGGGTTCACCTAGTCCACCGATGGTACAGGCGTGCCGAAGAAGGAGAGACAAGCGGAGGGGCTTTCCCAGATGGTTTATTCGGCACTGGGGTTGTGCCAGGGAAGCACTGGCACAGCGGGTTACAGTTACATAAATCCCAACACAAGGGGGGAGGGGAGGGTACAACATCCAATAGGGGAGGAGTGCTAGGTTTGAATTTGGCGGGCTTTGTGTAAGATTACGCAATACAGAGCCCTCCAGGAGGGGGAAAACAGCTACTGGGGGGGGGATGGGGCAGCAGTGCCTGGCCATGAGAAAAACAGAAATCTGGCCAACAGCACGCCGGAACAAGGTTGAGCTATCTTTGTCATCATTTAAAGGTTTATATATTTGTTGCAGTTAGAAGAACATTTCAAGCACCATTTTGTTAATTTGAAATATTTTTACTAAATGTATGGTGTGTGGTTATTTCTAGTCATTGTTCTTTTGGGGTGCCATGGAAAAATGTGCCTTCTACTAACACCATGTCATGGTCTGTGCATTTTTTTTTAGACTCTGTGCTGAAGGTCTATCCTCCCACTATCAGAATGGGGTGATTTATACCCTCAGTTTTGCGTGACTTTTCTCATAATCTCTAAACTGTCTGTAATGACTTATTAATTCTATAAGAGCAGGGACTCTCTTTTTCTGCAATATTTGCAAAGAAACACCAGTAACATTTATCTCAACACTGACTGCGTAGATGCACTGTGGTTTGAAGTGTTACTAAATGGCTTGTGCTATAGGATCCTCCTAGCTAGGGAAGAGGAACCTTCCACAGCTCTGCCTTAATACTGTGTAGCACCAATGTCTCGTACTTGACTCAGCAAAACTCCTAACATTTGTGGAACTTTCCATATGTGGTTAGTCCTGTTCCATTTTATAAAGAAAAGCTTGCAGTCACACATAAATATTTATAAGAAATGGTTTGAAAAGTGTTCTAAAGTTGTGATGTGAGCTACACATTAATTAGTTTATATGGGGGAGCCTACTTCAGTGAATACATACAACTTTGCTTTTCATAACATTTTCAGTAGAAACAGCTGATTGTAGAGAATGTAGTGAAAAAGCTCCTAACATCATCAAAGAGATTTTGGTCGTAGTTTGGTAGGTTTTTCTTATTTTTGTAGAATAAAGTTTTTTGTGAATATTTTTCCACAATATTCACCTATCCCGGCTCTAGCCCTTCTACAGTAGTAATATAAATACAAAACTCACATTTTGAATTAAGATCAAAGATGTACAAAGGCAACTTTTAGCTCCAGTGGAAGGAGTTCATTTCATTACTGGGCTGTTTCAAGGGCTGCACGATTGACAGTGTAAAGAAAGATTTCTATAATCAGATTTTTATATTAGATTGTTCATCATGGAATAAATATATTGGTTAGAAAATCACAAATATGCATTTGTTTCTGTAGACTTGAAATCATTAGAGTTATCAAAATAATAGTTCTTTGTGGATTTCTTTAAGCCTGTTGAAGGTATCCAAGCGGAATATCCTGTAATTGCTTATTCTCCTTAATGAAATTTGGAGCCTTTTCACATCTCATGTAAATAATAATAAAAGTAAATAACTTAATTAATTTGTTATTGATATTTCATTCATTTTGTCTGAAGAAATAAGCTAGTCATGAGTAAGGGAAAGGGAGCATATGGATATGGAGAAACCTGGGGACATGTGAATAAAGTGGCAAATATATTATTAATAAAATTCAGGGGTGTTCAATTGCAATTGGCTGTTTGCCAATTACAATAAACAGTAGAATTGACTGACAAACACTACTAATCAGGGAAAGATAATGAGAATTATAAGATGCTCTGAAAAACCTGTGTCAAATGTACTGGTTTATCCTTTTTTGTGAAAAAATATGAGACAGATTTTGCTTCCTGCTCTCTAGATCTATCTGTATACTATAGTAAATATCAGAAACAAATGCTCAAGTTTCTATTTTGTCTGATTTAAAGATTTAATTTAATAATCTACAAGCTATATGATATACCTCCAAGTATTCCTATTACATGATGTAATTCTTTCACTCCTTGCTCCAATAGCTAAATGGAATTGCTTTACTTCATGAAATTAACATTATTGTATTTTCATTCAATTTGTTAATTGCTCAATAAATAACATCAATAATCCTAGAGAGATATTACCCTATCTTAGAATGACTGCATCCTTAGCCATTCCTCTCTATTTTAGTCACACCTACTGCCCCCTAGAAAACAAGGACTCATTTGAGCAGATCTCCTATCCTGTTGGGAAAGTTTTGCACTTTACTTGTAAATTTTCTTACTTCCACTTGACTTAAACAAACTAATTACATTATCACCTAAGTCTCATATGTTTGAGTACCAACAGAAGGATGATATTCTTAATTATATATTTCCACGTTCAACCCAGCAGATTTTATAAGAAAGCATGGAAAAAACCAATATTTTCATATAGGAATTATATCTATACCTTTTGTTAAACATCACCCCTTCTCTTTCTACAGTATCTTTTTTCCTTTTTTTTTTT
>VYZT01040024.1:33926-47337 GCA_013400735.1 Pomatostomus ruficeps
GGAAGAGACTGTCCGTGGGTTTGTCTGTTCTTATTTGTTGTGGTTACCATCGTTGCTGTTTTGTCTGTCCCATTATATATATATATATATAAAATATATTAGTAAAGGACTGTTATTCCTCTTTTCTCATAGCATTGCCTGAAAGCCCCTTGATTTCAAACTTTGCCAATTCGGAGGGAAGGGGGTTACATTCTCCTATTCTAAAGGAGGCTTCTGCCTTCTTTAGTAAATACCTGTCTTTGAAAACCAGGACAACAGACTACCCTTTTCCCTAAAACCAGGGCTCATTTACACAATGTTGTGACCTTAGGTGTGGACTCTCATGCAAGCAAGATAGCACTGCATTTTTCAATTTGTCTCATATATCAGAAGAAATTGGAAATATGTTTAAACAGATTAGGTGAAAGCACACCTAAGGAAGTATAAAACTGTATATGTTTGTTGTTCATTTTGGATATATTTTGTTTGCAATTCTGACCTTGCTATATTCCCACATTACTGTCCTGCCTGAGCTGCCTGAGTTCATTCAGAGCTGCTGTCAATTTGTCAATGGCTGCAAAGGCAGCAAGACTGGACTCGCTCCTTGAAAGAGGCAAGAAAGCAAATTTAAGCATTCACCTCAGCTTGTATGGAAAAACATAAACCTTTGCTGGGCTTATCTCAGAACTGACTTCCAGGTTGATTTAAGCGTCATGTTAGGGCAGAAGCAGAGTGTTTATTCAACAAGCCAGTATGATGTTTTTTATCCATTTTTGAGCTCCAAATATTTACTGGGAACTGGAATATTGAATTACTAAGTGAAATATTCATTCTATGCCTACGTTTGTATCATAGCTTGCACGAGCGAAGCTTACATGAAGTTCTAGGTTATTCAGAGAATGAGTTGAACCAGTGTAATAATTTTTTGCAGGTTTACTAATATGGTGTGATGGAGGAAAGAAGTCTTGTCCTCCTGCTGAACTTTACTCTGATGCCCACAGTAGTTCCTGAATTGCTTGCTCTCTAGCTTCCAGTCTTCAGAAAAACACATTTTATTAGCCAATGGTATCTGAAATGGAAAATACCATGAATGTTATGGCAGTTACACATATGCAGGTTTATATTTATATATAAGGTTTAGGAAAAAAACCTTCAAAAAATGAAGGGGTTTTTTTGCTACAGCTGAGTACTGAGTCTCTTTTAATCTTTCCTTATGTAGCAATCTCTCCATCTTCATGATTATTATCCATTGCTTTTCTCTGAACTTCATCCAGTTTGTCTACATTTTTCAAGAAATGAGGTGTCTAAAACACTCAGTGCAATATTCCACCTTCATTGTCACTGTACAGATAGGGTCTATTATCTTCCTTCTCCACGAGAGGCATAAATATCTCTGCTTTATGCAGCTCAAGGTTGAAACGGTCCTTTAGCTGCCATGTTACTTTGCAAATATATCTGATAAATAAGATTAAAAAAAGGTTTAGGAGGGAAAAAAAAGAACAATAAAAAGCAGTATGTGCTGACACAACTGACAAGCAGTAATTACCTCTCTGACATTACAAGAAGGTTACTAGCCTTACCTCCCACCATAAAAGAAACTGCACAGGTATAAGCTGGTTTAACCAAATTCATTCTTCCTTGTGTTAGTGATCTGTGATTTAACTGCATTGCACATTGTTTAAAAATTTTCATAAAACTTAGTAGCACTTAACTCTTAAATGAGTAAATAACATAGACTAATACTTATTAAAAATAATTGGTTCCACTAAAATAGTGTATGCAGCATATGTGCACATTCCCAAGAACTTTATACTAGATAACCTCAGATATGAGAACATTTCAGTGTTTGAACAAAACTGCCCCAAAGTCTTTTATCATATCACAAAATTAAGGGATTAAAATAATCTACTGAAAAAAAAAGTTCTCTGAGATTTTTATTAATTATTACAAGATACAAACCCCTCAGCTGGGACTTGAGACTCCTCTCTTGACTGCTATCCTGAGTCTGTGTTCTGGAAAGAAAATCCTGCTGTGACCCACCAGTGGGGCTCAATGGATCTACAGAGAATGGGAATTGAGATTCCATATGTGTAACTTTATGTTCGTATTGCAGCCAAATATTTTATAACTATGTATAGTTTTTCCAGTTACTGAATTGAGATACCAAAGACTGGTGCAAATATGCCCAGTTTCACATTCCTCACCCCGCAAGGGACAACACAACCCCCTAAAGACTGTGCCTGCTTTGCCTATAGGATCAACATACCAGCATAAGACTTACATGTGTTACTCTCTCTGTAGAGCAGCCCATGTAAAGCTAACACTGTACTTCAGTCCACTGGGTTCCTAGAGAACATCAGGGAATTCTAAATATGTCCATCCACAGGTTTAGTTCTAACTCGTTAAGGAAGTTCTGTTTGGGTCACAACCACAGTGCCTTTCCTTCCACCCGAACTGTCTGGCATGCGAGGCGCTGCCCACTCACCCACGAAATGGACAAACTGGCTGTGGACTCACCACAGCCCCGGGTGTCTGCATCCATCTGCCTGCTCCAACTTTCCCTCTCCCTGTTCTCATGCCAAAACTGCCCCTTCGTGTATCCAAGAATGTGGGCATGGTGAGGACCCAGGGGGAGATGCCGGACATCAGATTTGGGCTCCAGAGTTTGGCATGGAAAATGCATGTGGGTATTTTCCACCTGATCGCTGCTGGAATTAAAAACAAAAGTGCTTCTGGAAAAAGGGCTAAGATGTGTAGCAGCAACTCTGTATCATTGGGCTGCATCATTTACTGGAGAGAATAGAGCTGCTTTGTTCTGCAGGAGTTTAAAAAGGAGTCATTTCCCATGCACTCCGCTATCTGCAATGTCCATGTGGAAGAAGCAGCAATAAAAACAGGACTTCTCTCATGCTGAGCACAGGTAACCAGGGCAGGAGCACATTGATTTATATGTTGTATTTCTGCTTTCCATCACATGGACTTTATGAGGAATCATAAAATGGAAGGTAGAGTAATTAAGAAAGAAGTCATATAAGATCTGGGAAAGAATTGTTACTTCTGCTGCTTGGTATCTCTGCATACAAAACAAGAACATACATTAATTCACTGATATTCTTATTCATTACATTGGTAATTCTGTAGTTAATCAGAAAGAAGCATAATTTAAAAAAAAAAAATTAAAATTTGAAAGAGAAAAAGGAAAAGGAAGAAAACAACTTTTGAAGTCCAGCCAGCAAAGACTAAAAGAACAGAAATTTATTGTCCTGTTTTGGCAGTTGGCACAGTTAAAATTCAATAAAGGGAAGAAAATAAAGTATTTTCCTGATAAATGAGTTAGGGAAAATTATTCCCTACTAGACCAGAAATAGGAAAACCAGATTTAGACTTTTCTGAATTGCAGGTAATTCCCTGAAATGCTCTAGGGCTCTCTACTCTGCTCCTTATTCAGAGCAGAATTGTACAGCACTATCTTTCCTTGGAATACTTTTCAGTCCTGCAATGCAGACTGTGCTGCAAAAT
Organism: Pomatostomus ruficeps; assembly: GCA_013400735.1. Classification (NCBI taxonomy): domain Eukaryota; kingdom Metazoa; phylum Chordata; class Aves; order Passeriformes; family Timaliidae; genus Pomatostomus; species Pomatostomus ruficeps. The sequence goes on from VYZT01040024.1 coordinate 37,425, forward strand.
ATTGGTAAGTCCTGAAGTGCAGTGAATTTTAGAAGATAATTCAGATGAACTCAAGGATAAGTTTATCTGGTTCTGTTAGCACTCACCTACTACAGAGAAAGGCAAAGGTAGAAAAAGGATTATGGAAGAGACTGCAGAAGACCTTCTGTTTGCTGTCAAGTTTTGTATTAGTAAAGTTCCTGTTGTCTTGCCCTATCAACAATGAACTATCTCTCTGTCTTTCAAGGGATACTACTTAGTGTTTGGGTTTGGGAAGCAGTGCAATTTATTGTCACATGTTGCAGAAGATTGGCACTGGTAGGAAATCACTTTCTCAAGAAAAAAGAATCAATATTTTAAATACTTTATTGCTTCAATAATAGATTTCAAATGTTATCTAAGAAGTTAATGTGAACCAAATATGTTCCTAAGATCTATTTATATAATAGAAACAGTCATATTTTTATAAATTGGAAACATCCTATTTTCATTAAGAGCTTCATATACTTTATTAGAGAATATATGAAGCTATTCCAAGAGAAAATGAACTTTTCAACTTGAAAATGTGATAATTACATAACTGCAGAGTTTGGGGGTTTTTTTTAGTCTATATGGGAAATTTTTCAAAATTGGAAATTTAATCTTTCCTGGTTTTTTTTTTTTTCTTTTAATCACTTGCCTCTCTATAGACATCCAGCTAAATATTTTTCAAAGACCTTTATAATTTTTAATGCTTTATCCACTTTTAAAAGTGCTCTTTGGCAAACACCACTCTTAAAACTATGGGGAAGCAAGTTAAATGCAGAATTTGCTTATGTAACTGGTTGCATGAAAACATCAAAGCAACTCATTCATTTCAACCTATTATCATCATTCACTATAGTTGCATATGTAACTTAACTCTGTTGAAAGCAGCTGCACATTTTGAGAAGGAAGGAGAAAACCAGAAAAACAGTAGCAAGATTCACTACAAGATAGAAAGTAATTGATAATGAAACAGAAAGTCCTGTCCTTTAGATGAAGGTTTCATTTGACTGCACATCAGTTAAATGTAACAACTGAATACCTTTAATTTAGTCTAGGGGTCTCTGGTCTTTCTTTTCAAGTACCTAATTTTTCATACTGAGCCCTATCCTGCAACAGAGATGGGATATGATGTTATTCCAAATACAGTTGAGGTAAACAGCAGCAGATGTGTTTTTCCGAACCTTTTATTTTCTTTTTTTTTTTTTTTTTGTCTTTTAAAGAGGATATTCCCATAATACAGCTTAATTTCTGTATGTGACAATGGCATACTTTTTCCCTGCTAATATGCCAGTGTGATTATTTTAACTCTAAACAGGATATATCCAACCCCCCAATATTGCTCAGTGATTGACCCTCTGAAGCATAGTAGTTTCAGCCCCATGTCTGATGCATGCACCTCTTCCATGAGTCATTTGTGAAGCTATGTAATATGCAGGTCACTAAATAAATTGCCCCAAGCAGTTTAAAAGAAAGAGATAGAATATTTGATTGAAAAAATTGTACAAATGTTTGCAGGGAATGTGGATTATCTTGAAGGATACTTCTGGTCATTCTCCTTGATGCCTTACCAGACTACCTAGGAACAGAGGCCAGACAAAATTAAGAGAAAAAAAAGCAGTTATATTTATTGAAAGGCCTTCAGGTACATTTAGGGCAGTCAGAGCCCACCCAGGGCTACACCCTAAAATGGTCAGTGGGTCACAGGTTTTTCATACTTTTATAAGTTTGGTCAATTTGCATATCGGGGGTTAATCCTCCAATTACAGTTTCAGGTAATGAAGTAATTTACGCCAAGTTTTCTCTCCCTTCATGTCTGTTGTTTACATTTCTTGGGGCCTGAAGATAGTGAGGTGTCCTTGAGTTTCAGGCCTAGAGAGGAATTGTTTTGTCTGACTAAAATGGGAGAACAGTAGCTAACAGGCTATATGGAGTTTTAGAGTTACACACTAAAGCAGTACAGGATCTGAAAAATATAAAAACTAGAATTCTAAGGCATCATCCTGTTCATTTTTTCCACCTCTGATAAGTACTGTTCTTTGGCATCATCCTCACTGGGGTGCACACCCATGCAGAATATTCAAGGATAAGGAAATTGTACGGGTTATTCCCGTACATAACTCTAACTTTCTTTGATTTCAGGGTGCATGTACAAACCTGTCTAGCAATGAATTTAGATATTTGTTTTTTCTCCAATTCCCTTCTGTCAATGGAGAGGCCTGATGTGAGGTGGAGGAGTGTTTTGCCATTCATGTTGTTTTCCTGAATGCTGAACCATACTGAAATCAGCCAAATACCCATTGCAGGTCAAAGCAATATTTCAGAAATTCAGTATGTTTACTATATACCAAAAACTAGCAGGTTTTGCATGTATTTTCTCCAAATTTTAGTCTGTAAAATTAATGGGTTTAGTGTTTTATTTTATGCTATCTCCAATACTTTCCTCTTCTTCCTTCCCACAAAATGCAATGTTATCAGGATAGGGAGGCAGAACAAGACAGAAAACAATATTTCTAATTCAGGTTTTCAACTGCACTGCACAGTTGGGAATACAAGAATTCTTCATACAGATTACAGATCCTGTTCCAGGAAATTATCTCATTGTTTTAGAGAAGATGGAGAAAGTGGAGAACTTTCTCATGTAATACCATTAGGCTCATTTCTGCAGTGTTTTAAAGTTCGTTTGTTTTATGAGAGCCATATATATTCTCTTCCTGATACTGTGCGAAATTCAGGGATGATAATGAAGTGATAGGGCTGGTAGACATTTCAGGGGAAACCAGAAAGAACTTGTGCTTTTGCTGCACCCTAATCTTCTTACTGGAGTTAACATTCTGTTCTTATTGATTTCTTACCTTCATGGCTCATTGCAATAAATTTGAATCCTAAATCAAACTTCCACAAAAACAAAAGCACTGATTTTCTGTTACATTTCTATTTCTGTAGTCATGTGTAGCTGAGCTGTTATATATTTAGCATTCCTGATCAGATATGTTAATATGTTACACCTTATTTGTACTCTCTTTGTAAAGAGGCAAAGATGAACACAGAGTATATAGGGCAATAGAAAGAGAGATACAAAGGCAAGTAAAAACAAAAAAATCGGGCACTGGGGGCAGGTTCTGGCACAATGCTTATTTATCTCTATCATCTGTAATGACATAAATGAGTGCATCTAGCTGGGGGCAAAAAATGTTGTAATTGCTAAAAATAATATAGCTTATATTTTCTAGATGGGGTCTATAATAAAAGAGATATTTGTGTTTCTGAACATATTGCCAATATTTCTATGTCTGACTTTTTTGCTTAGAGGGCAGAATGGGCAGTTATGAGACTTTGGTAATAAAATAAAGGACATGGTCGCTTGACATCAGTTTGTCATTTTCTCCTTCAAACTGAATATATATCACAAAAAAATAAGCTAAGCAAGTGTCATAATGATAAGGCCTTGATTCATATGGCAAAATTAAACCACTTAATATGAAAAAAAGTATCTTCAAAATGCGTCTATTAAATCAGCCCACAACTCAGTGTCAGAGAAGGGGCAACACCTGGTCTGCCTATAGCCCTAACAGATGACAGCACAATTTTAATTGCCGTGAATTTATTCTTTTTTTAATTTATTTTAGATTTTTGTTTAAGAAATAAGATAATTGTCTGTTTCTAGCAGAAATATTGAAAGTTCAGGCATGTATTTGAGTTTTGCATTTAAAACATTTTCTTCTGATCATCTATTCAGATAATAAACTACTTTCCTGCTCTCTTTCCTGCAAGGGAAATAATTCTTAGAGTTAAATATTTGTTGTCATTGATGTTCTCCATTTTTATCTTCTAATCAAAAGATTCTATTTTCCTGTATGACACAAAGGTAAAGATGGGGAAAACACAGTAACTTCTACATTCTTAATCAGTTGTGTTTTAGAGATTATTTCAGTAACTGAGCACCAGGATACAGATGGGCTGATGTATGTTCACTTCCTAAAGGTATCTGGTTTATCTGTGATTACTCGGTATTTATGTGCTACATTTAGATAATTATTTTTCCTTAGAAAACCCCCAAAAACACAAAGCCATCACACCTCAAAGCAGCTCTGCTATTGGAAGATTAAAATATTCAAATACTACGAAATGTGTGCAAACAAACAAAGCTTTCTCTGCAATTTCTAATAGAAAGTAAAAACCATTGGGACCCTGGTCTGTAGATGGGTCATTTGAGTTCTAATGAGCGAGGGTGAAATACAACCCAATTTCCACTGGCTATCAAAGAACAAGGCTTCCTCTGACTTGGCAAAGCATTAGACATATACTGTACACTTTGCAAGTCAGAGACCTCATGGTTTCACTTTTACCTCTCAAAACAGAAGCGTCACTGATTGTTATTCAAAAGGAGAATCATTTGGGTGAGGCAAAAACTTAATACATTTCATACTAAAAGGAATATATTTGTTTATTCTCTTAGCCTATACGACCTCAAAATTTTTAAGATAAATTACCAAACAGGTCAACTGGTTCATAAGTATAATATCAGGCAGAAACAAAGTTTCTTGGGCAGTGAAGCTGCAGGAATAATTGCGGTTTTCAAAACCAGATACATATAGAAATTTATTTAAAGATATTTAAAGCACAGATTCTAGACCCAAAAACTTCATTACTGCAGTCACTGCAGCGACTTTTCCAATGACATATAGATCAGGAAAAAATCCCACTCTTCTCTTGCTAATAACCTCCTTGCAGCATTTCTAAATTGACTTTAAAATGGGCTTTTGGGTAGATATTTTTCTGCTGTAGGTTTGGAAGAAAAATTGGTTATCTATGCCAACACTATGGATTTAGTAATTGTTATACCTCAGAATCAATTCACCAGAGCAATAAATATGCCCTACATTTTTGTCTTAGAAGTTTGTGAATTCACATCTAGCCAAATTTACAATCCTCAGCTTGTCTCCGTATAATATTACTGAAAATGTGTAAGAGTACTTTTGTTATGCCATGCAGTGTCATTTCTATATGTACTCAGGAAGAACTGTAGAGTACAGAGGTAAAACTTCCTGCACAGTAACTGCACAAAGCTTTCCCACAAGTGAAATACACATTTACTCTTGCTTTCTTAGAACTCCAGTCTCATTTGAGCAGGGACTGTGTCAGGATGAACAACGACCAGAGGATGGCGGTATTCTTAGGGAAGATTAATAAGACTTCTAAGCTAAATATTATAATTGCTTCTCACCACCAATGGTAACTATTATGAAAATAAAATGACTCAATGGGTGTCATGGAGAACATCTGTCCTTCTCCAGACTGCTCTCTAAACAACTGCAATAGTCCAGGGTGGTTTCAAAGGAATTGTTTTCAGCCTAGGATGTACATAGATGCCTAATGTTAGATAAATTTAGAGAGCTAGATCTCAAATTCTTTCTAAACTTTAGGCATCCTAGTATTCCAAAAAGCAGTGATTAATTTGGCTTCATCTTGCTGAACCAAGGTAACAATAATTTAATTTTTAAAAAATTAGTTATTTTTGTCAAGCCTTATGCTTCCTTCTGTTTTGCATGGTTTATAGTCTGTAGGTATCTGGTAACCAAGAGTCAGCTATGTGGGCTGTATCATTCATGCCAGAGAAGAATTCAGGTCAGGAATACATTGTCAAAGTTTTCTTAAGGAGATTACTCATAGGGATTATGCTGACTTTCAAAAGGCATTTTTTCACAAGAATAGTAAGCACAATAAAGAGATACTGAACTCTGAAGGCTTGGTGTTCTCCTCCTGTAAATCACACTGAACACTTCTGCAAACATTGACAGATTTAGGTAGCCATAAATCCAAACATTTCTCACATTTAAGAAAAGATAATTATTCTCATGACACAAGTTAATGTCTGCTAGGCAATAATCTTATTCTTTAGTGAAAAGCACTATCGCTATCAAAAAAAACTATAACTTTTTTGAAGTTAAAAAAGAAAACAGGAACCCAGTAAAACAGAAATCTTCTTATCAATTCTCTCCTTTTATCTGCTTTTGCAAGAAATAAAAAATAAAATAAAGACACTGCAGATCTACCAGTTTCTACCAAACCTTCTTATTATTCAAATTATAACAGGATTTTGTCTAGCTGGAATTGTTTGTATAGAGAGGAAAATTGTGTTAGTTATTCCAGGATGATTAAAAACATAAATGATTTCTGGTCTAAGCATTTCAAGCTAAAGAAAGTAAAAAGGCTATAATCTGCAAAGTTGAAATAATTATCCCTTACAATATTTTCAACACAAATACCATGTAATTTATACACAAGTGCAATGGTACTGGTCCAAGTGTCCAAGATTAGGTATGGGTTTATGCTCTCCTGTCTTGCTGTTAGTGCACATGTTATGATTATTTTTTCCATCAACAACTACCAGTGTTTATGGCTTTGTCTCAGACTTGCTGACAGACCATGAGCTGTGACTGCTGACTGATATGTAGAATGCAACCTTCTCAGCCTGCTTTTTTTTTGCCAAAGCAGTGGGGACAGGAAGGGAAACCCCATGTGGAAAAGGACAAGAGCACCATACAGGACTCGGGTACATATGCTTGTAACCACAGCCTCTCAACCACTTTATTTTAGTATACTCTGTGCTCTTCAAAGCAAACATGTCACCTGAGAGAGTTCCATATGCAATAGCCAAGCCCCAGTGTATATTATACAGGTAATTATTATCAATCACCTACTTAAGGCACCAAAAATTAAAAATACAGCAGTTATATAAAGACAGAATATCTAAATCCAACAAAAAATGTCTTTATCCTGAAAGAATAGTGTGGGCAAGCTAGGTAGTAGTGCACTAGCTTGTCAAACTTTCCAAAGGTTTTTTCTTTTGATAGAAAACAAGACAAAGAGAGTTTGTGTTAGAAGCAAAAGAAAGCAAAGCAACGGAAATCAATAAGCTCTCGAGAGTTGAGGAGAATAAATATTTGTATGTATGTAGGAAAGTAAAGTCGCTTCAATAAAAATTGTTTAGATTGTTTTTAAGGCAAAAGCAATAAAAAAAATTAATATGCCTTTCAGTTAAAATAATTCCCTTGTGAATTCTTTTTCAGCCAAATGGCAATAACAACAAAAGAAATAGGATTTTATTCCCCTGAAGCAGTATTTTAGAGCAGTTGCCTCCAGTCAGTCACAGGGCATGATCCTGCCCTCACTGCTCTGAAACGGCTCTCTCTCTTCTTGCAATAACCATCATAATTAATTCATCCTTCCTGAGATGTTGGGTTAGATGGGGTTTTTTTGTGGTACATTTGTGTGTGTGTGCAAAACTTTCAGCCAAGGGGACCCAAACATCTACAGTTAAAATCAGAAGTTTTGAAGATGAAAAAGCAAAATATTAGACTAATATTTAACAAAAAGACAAAGAGTAGCTCAATTATAATAATACTCCCAGAAAAAGCCTCCTTTTCAGTAATTGCTGGGACAAAATGTTCATAATTTCATCTCAAGTGAAAATGAAAGGAGGCAGATGTGGCAATTTACTGGAAAACAAGAAGAAAGCACTAACCCATGGATTTATATCTTCTTATTCACATCTTTTGATACTTTCATGAACACATTNTCTTATTCACATCTTTTGATAATTTCATGAACACATTTAAAATACTTCCAAGCAGAGTTGCAGATGTCTATCAAATTCCAGCCACAGACAACTCCATTTTTCTCTGAATGAGTCTATACATAGTATTCCCTCACCATAATGAATGGGCATCTTGGATAGGTGGTACATCCCTTTACCAAACAGACTTCATTAAAGCCCCAGAAATCTGATGTACTGAACAAAGAGCTTGGCCTGAAAGACTGGGAGTTCCAAGGGGACACTGCAAATAGTAGGAAATGTTTTACTATACTTGAAGTTTTCTGTAATGCTGTGTTGTGAAAACTGTTCTGGGCACCCAAAATCACATATGAATATGGTGAGAAACAGCTCAGTCCTTTGTGCTTCTGAAGACCAGGTTGCCATACCACAATAAATAGCAGAAGAGAGTGTTGAAATGCATCATCAAAATCAGAAAGGACTTCACATTAGCGTTGTCGTTTTTCTCCTTGATTTTCCTCTTTTAAGCAGAAAGGCTATGATTCATTTGAAATAGCTTATCTCTAAGATGAAGTGATATTGCTCTATACAGTAATTTGTAAAATCTAATTAATTTTTGTACCCAGAACTACATTTTGTCACTGAATGGAAAGAGAAAGTTGAACTTCAAGTCAGCTCATTCAAATCAAGAGTCACCTGCTGGTTTTCTAATCAATACAAGACAGAAATAATTTTATACCTTATAGTCTGAGGCTGGAACCATAAAAACAGGTACAAATAAATTGGTGCCAAATCTCTTAAAATTTTTCAGAACTTTTTATACGTATTTTCATTTTTAAGGCTCATTAACTTGTAGATTTAATAAAGTTATTGGCTTGATACAGTGGACTTGATGGCCTCTGTACTGAGATCAACTTTGAACAGTGACACTTATTTAGGATTTCAGTTTCTGCAGCTAAAGGTGAGACACAAATGTCTAAGTCATCTGACCTCAGCCTTGAGTCTGGGTCTCACCTTGTAGTTATTGTAGAGAGGCGATTTCTCAGAAGAAAAACAAATCTGTCAGGATTTTTCACATCTGTCTAAATGTATGGTACCATCACCGCCATACCCAATCAACACATGAAGTACAATTCGCTGAGAAATCTTTACCAGATATAGTCCTGGCCTGCTCTAGACTCTTGAAAGCTCCTTGAAAGAGAAGTAAAATGTTAAAAGACACTAACAGAATTGGGTTCCACTTTTTAAAATTACAAAATTCATTAATTTAAAAGCATGTTGGTATCTTTAAGACAGAATAGAAAACATCACAGAAGGTGAAGGGGATACTTGAGTTCTAAACCCCAGTTGTCTACCATTGCAGGTGGTCATTCTGGCTATCTCAGAAAGACCACACAATACGATAGGAATCACTGGCCATAAAAATGTTTTCCAAGACCCAAATTCACTAACTTTAAGCTCCTGTAAAAAGGTAAAAAATCTGCAGCAATTTTGTACCATAGGAAAATATCGCTTGGATTCAAAGGCATGTTCCACCACCATCCAATGTCCTGAGTGTCTGCAATAGCAGGGAATATTTTAAATAAGATTCCTAGTATAAAGCATGTTCTAAACAAGAGGTGAAGAATAGTCCCAGCTCTTTCTTCTATCTTCACTTCCATTTTAACATCTTTTGTTAATGTTTGGTGTAGTCATGACCATATGAACATGACGCATAAACATCAGAAATCTGGGAAATTATAGTGTGCATAGGATAATAAGTTTCCTCTATCTATTTCCTGCCCTCAGCCATTGTGTCCCATGTTTCCCAAGGACAAAAGGCACAACCAACAGAGCTGAAGGGCAAAGTGACTTCTGGGCTCAGAAGAACCTTGCTGGTTCGCAGAGATTCAGAGGTTCTGAAACGTAAAACTCTTACAAGCACAAAAGACAATGAATTAATCCTCTTTCAGATCCTTTTGGAGATATCAACATATCAGATGCCTGTAATTCCATGTCAGAAATTCTATTTACCAAACCAAATGTGTATATTTAGCTGTATCTTTTGGTTACATGCTTTTTTCCATAAGTTTATGAACTAAGCAAAAAGTAAGAGGAAAAGGAAAAATTGCCCCTTGCCTCTACTAGCTTTTCAAAATCTTGTTCTTTGGAAATTTAGGAGTCAGATTCAACCTTTAAATCAAAGCTAGTTCTCAACTAATTTTTAAACATTTCATCTTCTACAACATTAAGTTTAATTTCAATAATTGTTTTGTTTCCCTCTATTTACCTCAAGTATACAGAATTGTCATATAATCTATTAACCTTAATTTGGTCAAACTGAACTAAATTAACCAACCTCTTTTAATATTT
>VYZT01040026.1:0-54555 GCA_013400735.1 Pomatostomus ruficeps
TATGTGTAAAGAATACAGAGACTGTATAAAAGAAAAAAGGCAAAAGTCATTAGGCATCACTCAGTCCTCTTTACCAGTTGCACATTACAGGGCTATGAACAAGCCAAAATCCTCCCTTGGTACACACACAAAGTACTCAAAATCAGCATATGCAGCTCCACATGACCCTCTCTTTCAAAGCCTGCAGCAACAGCAGACAGCCCAGTAAGAGTATCCAATGAATCTCATCAAGCCCAGAGCAAGAAGGACTCAGGCTGTGAAGAGATTGCATTTGAATTTGCAAAAAAAGGGTTAAAATGGCAAAATGCTTTGTATATCTCCCCTATTTTTCCCTCTGGTAAGTGGTAAGGTTCAGAGGGAAGATGCAGAACAGCTCATGGGCTGACACCCTGTTGGACTGTGTACCAATGTCTGCCTTGCTGCTGCAGCACAAGGCAACTTACTCTTGCTCCTGAAACCAGCTCTAATTCTGAGGCCAGCATGGAAATCTGTACTTAAATTGCATTGTGTAAGTACTCAAACTAGAGATCTCAGCACTGGAACTGTACTGCAGAAAGTTTCTGTGGCTGCATTTAGATCCACTCTTTACTGCAATCCTATCCATTTGACAATGACAATTTTAATGGCTACACATTTAAAATCTGAAATGTTTTGCATTTATTTATCTGCAGAACAGAACAGAAGAAGCAAACAAATCAGTTGGTTACAGACCTGGAAGGGCCTAGGGATGCCCTAGGAAGAAGAAGAAGGAATTCCTGTGTTCTGGGTCACACTCACTTCAGAAGGATGTTAGTGGTCAGATACATTGTCAAAACTAGAAGGAACATACACCCTGGGACAGGTGCTCTACACTGCCAAATGCTTTACATCTCTGTATTCCAAAGACAGGGAGGAAATATTTAGTATGACTATGGAGTGATGAAAGAAAAAGGTGTCATCATTTTCTACATTGGTACCCTCCAGTGAGCTAACCAACAATTCCCTAGTCTCTTTAATGAACACTGTGAAATATTATCAGAGATGCAGAAATTACTTGAGGCCGGTTCCTGACTTACTGCCGTCTCTAGAATCATAGATTAATGGATTGAAGCAGAAAGGGCTTTCATTCAAAGAGAAGAGGAGATTGATCATTCCAAAGTCCAGGTAAGAGTCCTGTGCTGCTGCACACTGCATATATGCTGAGGCACCTAGGTAAGGATGATGATGTATCAGAAGAAAGAAAAAGGAACAGGAAATGGAAAAGCACACACTAGTGAAATATATATAGGCTCACCCATTGCCCAGTTACTGTCTGGTTTACACAGGAATCATAACAGAATTAAACTTTAAGGAGTATGTGAAGCAGTCTGAAGCAGTAGATTTTTTTTTTTTTTTAATTTAGAAGGCAGATGTTCTCAAAGTCTAGAAAGACACACGACAGGAAATCTGAGGGTAGAATGTACAAGTGTGAAGGAAAGTGGATCTATTTTAAGACATACCTACCCGATGTTATGAACAAGTCACTAATTTTGAGAGAGTAAATCCAAATTTTAAAAAATCACTTATGCAGAAAAGAACAATATGTGTGTATTCATGAAAAACAAATGTAGTAAATCAGGGGATATGAGTACAAGTGGGAAGTTGTGGATAGTTCCTAGGTGGCGATTTTGGATGCAGCTTCAGAAGCTGAATTTGAAAATAATGATGGGAATCTGCATAACATGAGCATCTCGAAGTCTATCTCAAAATTTGGAAGATTATCTCAGCCACAACATGTACCTTAACCTGGTAAGGGGTGAGTGAGAAAGGAAGCAGAGGAAGAAAATAAACATCTAGGACACTTACTGACAAGTATAAATATATCTCAGCTTACAGGTTAAATCTGTGAATAATACATTTAATACACTTCTGTCACCACCTTAGTAAACTGTTGTTCTGCAAATAGGTTACTGTCCCACAGTGTCAGACAACCTAGCATTGAACATCCTGTGAATTCACTGGTATGATGAATGCTTTATTAGAATGCACTAAGCACAGGCCACAGTTCTCTCTGTCAAAATTCATAGGAACAGAAATGGACTGGCAGCTGCCATTTCCTAACAAGGCATATAGTTTTAAAGTGCTGTGGTTTATATACAGCAGGAAACCGATACACTGGATGCATTTTAGAATGTTTTATGTAAGAAAAATAATTCCAAATACTACTCTTTGCACAGAGCTTACTGTCTTTCTTGAAAAAAAATAAAAGTCAAAAGAAGTATTTTTGGGTTTGTTTTTAAATGTGTGGACTAAAAGCAGAATACATTTTCTAAGAATGCAAAACATAGTTTTCTTAGTTCAGAATCTTTTAGTGGCTTACTTACCATACTGCATTGCTTACATCATACACATCCACATTTGCAAAACTTGTGTTCCAGTTAGACTCCTGATCAAACCACTGTATAACAAAAGCAGAAGAATGCATTAGGACTGCACAGTGCAACCTGATGGAAGATCAGCCATTACAGCTGCATTGCAACACAGATCTTACCTACCAACAGTGCTCTGACTCCGTCCCAGTGTTCTCTGAAAGCAACAGTGACCTTCTTTTACTTGAGTGTATTATTGATACACAGAAAGTACCAGAGCAACAACAGGCCCATCTAGAGGATTACACTTTTGGGACAAGGAGTCTGTGAGGTTTTGCCAAGTGGTGCAGACAGCAAAAATGTCTCTCAACTGACTAAACTCTGCCCTTTTTGAAATAGAGCCACTGAAAATTGTTTCCAAAAAGCACTGCAGCAGTGGACTCACAGAGATAAAAAATTACCACTGTAATAGAAAACAAATGTAGCAGGGGAAGAGAGCTGTTGAATGTTTTGAAGTTGTAGATTAGTTTGTATCTGCAGGGCTGAACCCTAAATAAAGGAGTGGTATTGAAATCTGCCTCAACCATGCTGCTATACATATGCTGTTACACTGTTGGTATGAATAGGAGTCATGGCACATGCTGTGGTTTAGCTAAAATACTCCGTAAATCCATACTTAACTCAGAGCCAACTTCCTTTTCAGGTCACTATTAAATCACTTTAATTAAAGAACAGTTACACAGTACTTACAGTAATAAAAATGCAAACCTACTACCAGGCGGGTTTAGCTACAGCGTATTAAATCTAAGGATCTACACCCTCCTGCAACTGTGTCCTTGACACAGACCGACTACAAAATCCTGAGCTTCATTTCAGTTCCAAGCCAGAAGACATTCTTGGGCATTTATCTACGGCTTTTGATGCCTTAGGATTTAGCTTTTACATTTTTCAGATCCTGTACTGCTTTAGTGTATAACTCTAAAACTCCATATAGCCTGTTAACTACTGTTCTCCCATTCTAGTTAGACATAACAAATCCTCTCTAGGCCTGAAACTCAAGGCCACCTCACTGTCTTCAGGCTCCATGAGATGTAAACAACGGAGGGTGGGGGGGAGAGCAAACTTGGGGTAAATTACTTTATTACCTGAAACTGTAATTGGAGGATTAACCCCTGATATGTAAATTGATCAAAACTTATAAAAGTGTAGAAAACTCATGGCCTGGGGTCCATCTTGGCTGTGGCCTCTCCTGGAGAAGGCTTTTGTCTGCCCAAGGTGTACCTATACAAGGCCCTTCAATAAATACCCATTTTATTCTCTTAATTTTATCTAGCCTCTGTTTTAAGTAGCCGCTCCAAGGCATCATTTTCATGGCCATCACAACTAGACAATGATGTGCTGATGAGCTTGTTATCAACACTCATCAAAACTGGGCCAGCGCACGGCTACATGAACTGATGTTATTGCTATAAGTCAAACAAAAGGCTCAGGAGCAGCTGTAGAAGATGCTGTGCCCATACTTCTCTTACCCTCAACCTCCTCTGACAGTTCCTGACACTTATTTTAAAAGGCAGCCAGACAGCTGCTCAGCCTTCCACAACCTCTGCTCAACTTGGTAATGAAGCCCTCAGAAAGATGAACAGATAGTTTATAACCAAATTAACTTTTACATTAATGTCCATTACTCCAGTGAAAATAATTCACTCATGGAAATAATCAAACTCCTTGTGCTCTGACAGTCAATTCCATTACATAGCTTTCTTTTAAGCCTTTTTCTTCCTGTGTCTGCTGCTGTTGTTCCTTTATGTTCTTCCTTTTAAAAGAAACATGGTGGCAGCAAGAAATGGGTACTTGTACTTTACATTAACATGGCATCTCCAGTTAAAAAAAAAAATTTTTTTCACTAGTAAAATATCAGGACACCACCAAAGAAAATGTTTCTCACCATAGCACTCATAGAAACAAGCAAGCCACAGATAATTCTAGAGAGCCTTTAAAGTTCTAAAACATAGGTGCATGTTTAAATATGAAGAATATCTGGGGCAAGAAAGAAAGAAGATCATGCTGTAGACTCCTTTTAAACCCCATCTCGATGTTGATAAATGAGTCTTCCACAAGCAAGCTGTGTAAGTCTCCCACAAACCTGATTCTCACGTCTTCATGGGAAGCAAAGGGCTTCTGTAAAATAATGCAGGTCCTGAGTCCCATGTTGTCTTTGTTTATATACATGCACCCAAAGATTCGTATCTATACCTTCCCTCTCTTCTTCAGAGGCAGAGGCACTGATTGAGGAAATGAATCACAGAAGCCATCTGTCCAAAGGCCCTTCTTTCACAGGGAGCTTTAATGAGCTCTGAAACACTTGCAGAGAGCCTTACTTTTGAGCCTTGGAGCCTTGACTCTGTAGGGCAGGACAAAAAACTCCTCAGGTAACCTGCTCCTTGATGCCATATGGAGTAGAATGCACTTGGCACAAATGCAAGACCTTGACTCCATAAATAGCAGGGATTGGTGTATCTCAGGAGACAGCCCAACTCCTCCCTGAATCATATGCTCCTTCACCTGGAGGAGCCTTTCTTACTGACTCTTATTAAAATACAGCTTTTGCTCTGCAACACTTCTGCTAATGGCTTTGATCTAGGCATGAATAACAACTGCTCGACATCCATATTCACTTGGCTGCTGTGACAGGCTGTCTAAAACCAGCTAATAATTTACATGGAAAGTTGTCTTGGGGTGACTTTATGATGATACTTTATTCCCTAATTGTCTGCTTTGTGCCCAGAAGTGGCTGCTGCAGCTTTAAGATGAACTGGGGCTGGGGAGGAACAGAGCCTGGGAACCCTGGCACAGGTTTTGTTCAAGCTCTCTCCTGCATGCTTCGGCGGTGACAAGGATTGTTACTTCATTGCCTTTGTTGGATTAGTTTTTTGCTAGCTTGGGCAGGAAGCTTTATTTTCTTCCCCCACCTTTTCCCTGGACTCCAGTAGAGATCCTTCAGTCGTTTCTATGATTTTTTTCCTTGAACTGTTTTGTCTTGGGGTTTTTTTTTCCTCTGCTCTTGGGAGCCTGTGGGGCACTACTCTGGACGCTCTGAACCCTGGGAAAGACTGAGCCAGCAAAAGAAAGGACACTAAAATCCACCAGTTTCACCTGCTATGAGGAGGAAAACCAACGCCAAAAGATCAACAGATCTCCCATCTGCTCCGCTTCGGGCTGCTGCACAAACTCCTCTTCCCCTTCCTGGAGACAAAGGGGGCAGTTGCCATTTTGTTTCCTGGGCCACACCGTCAGTCCGTGTATTTCTTCCCCATTTTTAAGGGAATTTTTAAGGTTTTTTTGTTCTGCTGTGGGTGGGAGTGTGTGTAGGTGGAGGGTATGTTTTCTGGGAGTTCAATATCTAACATTTATTCAATCCTTTCCTGTGTCTTGTGGGCACCCCCCTCTTTTTCTTTTTTTTTGGTTAACAGATTTGGGGTTTTTTTCACTTTCACCCACTGGTATTCATTTCTCACACTGGCAAAAAAAAAGGGAATCAGTGAAGCCCTTTTCTCTTTGGAGAAAACACTTTTTTCCAGAGCAGTTTTCTCCTAGAATTTGCCTCTAAACCCAGACAAATATATATCTACCAGAGGGTACCTGCATGGCCAATATAGTAGAACAATACTGATACAAGCTCAAAAAGTTAATTAAATGTGTCCGATGGGGGCTTCACTGTTCAGACAAGCTACAGGCCTTAGGTTCCACAAACATACATTTCTTAAAATTTCAGAGCTAACAGATTAACAGATTATATAATTGCATCTATTTTTAGAAACTGACCTTCCAAACTAATTTGCTGAAATGCTTCTACCATTTATAACATGTCTGAGAAAAATAAAAGACATAATAAAGACAAAAGATCAAAATGTTTTCTAGCTTTATCTTCATCATGAGAGCTTTGAAGCATGCTGCTGCATCCCTGAAAGAAGGAAAAAACCCCCAAATGATCCAGAACGCCCTCATGATACTCAATGATCTGGAATGAAACCAGAAATTCTCTTTACAGAGTATCAAGAATCATAAAATACGCTGAGTTGAAAGGGACCTAATAAGATCATCTAGCCCAACCCCTAGCCTTGGGTAGGAGAACCCCAAGACCAATAAGGTAAATTTTGAGTTAGTTCTGATCAGTATGAACCAAAAAATGACCAACTCAACACAGTTCTGAAAATGCAAGACATGCTTGGTTTTCAATCATGTCTGAAAGCAGCCCTCAATAACTTCACTGACACCAACAGAAAAGCTTGAATGAAACAAACCAATTAAAAGATCAGAAGAAAGAAAATAAAAAACAGCATTACATTTATAATTTCGGTAAGCTGCACCAGTTCCAATGTCTGGTGTCATTAGAGTGGTGCATGGTACCACATCCACTTGGTGGCCATTCACTACTGGTGTCCCCCAAGGCTCAGTATTGGGTCCAGTCCAGTTTAATATCTTTATTGATCTGGATGAGGGGATCGAGTGCACCCTCAGTAAGCTTGTGGATGACACCAGGTTGGGTAGGAATGTTGATGTGCTGGAGGGCAGGAAGGCTCTCCAAAAGGATCTGGACAGGCTGGATCAATGGGGTGAGGCCAATTGTGTGAAGTTCAACACGGCCAAGTGCCGAGTCCGGCTCTTGGGCTGCAACAACACCAGGCAGCAACACAAGCTGGGGGCAGAGTGGTTGGAAAGCTGCCCAGTGCGAAAGGACCTGGGGGTGCTGGTCAACAGCAGCTGAACATGAGCCAGCTGTGCCCAGGTGGCCAAGATGGCCAAAGGCATCCTGGCCTGCATCAGCTGGATCAGCCAGCAGGACCAGGGCACTGATTGTCCCCCTGTACGCAGCACTGGTGAGGCCACACTTCAAGTGCTGTGTCCAGTTCTGGGCCCCTCACTACAAGAAAGTCATTGAGGTTCTGGAGCATGTCTAGAGAAGGGCAACAGAGCTGGGAAGGGTCTGAGGGAGCACAAGTCCTGTGAGTGGCAGCTAAGGGAGCTGGGGGTGTTTATCCTGGAGAAAAAGAGGCTTAGGGAGACTTTATCAATCTCTAGAACTCCCTGACAGGACACTGTAGCCAGGTGAGGGTCAGCCTCTTTCTCCCAGGCAACAAGCAACAGAAGAAGATGAAATGGCCTCAAGCTGCACCAGGGAAGGTTCAGGTTGGACATCAGGAAGAATTTCTTCACAGAAAGGGCTTTTTAACATTGGAATGGACTGCCCAGGGAGGTGATAGAGTCACCATCCCTTGACGTGTTCAAGAAACAACTGGATGTGGCACTCAGTGCCATGGTCTGGTTGACACTGTGGTGATCAAAGGTTGGACTTCATGATCTCAGAGGTCTTTTCCAGCCTAATTAATTCTATGATTCTGTGTCTTATGCCCTTTGTCATGCAAAGTTACATGCATTTTCTTTGTACGCAGAAGCTGTCTCAGGAGTCCAAATCAAGATTACATCCAAAAGTGTGAAAGGCAAACTGTAATTTCAGAGAATTCTCATTCTATAGTTGGTCAGTGGTTAACAAAACTAGGATTTGATTTTTAGTGAGACTTTAGAAAGGTTCTGAATTACAATTAAGGAAAAAAAAGTATTTGTGAACATCCTTAATTTACAGTCTTTTTCTGAATACAAAATTTAAAAACTAAAGGACAGATAGATTCTGAATATGCAACACCCTAAAAATAGTGATTCCACTATTCACTATTATGTCTTCTATCAAGGCCAGGGCCATTTCTTATTTTCAAATTAATTGCAAGAAAATATTGTGTTCCAGGAGTACAAATCAAAGACATTCTTAGAGACATTCTTAAAGTATGTAGTTTGAGGTGAATTTTTAATGTGTATGTTCAAACTATGTCCAGCATTCTTTAAGAAGCAAACCAAGATTACTAAAGTGGGGTTTTCTTTTAACTTGATTTCTCTTCCTTCCTCCTGTCTTCTACCACAGAATGTCAGATGCTCACTTGTTCACTTTACCTGATTGGTTTTGACGCAGCTGTTTGATGTAAATAAAATCACTCACATTCCTAAGTATTTGAAGATTGTATTTTAAAATTGCTGATCCCAGGTCTGTCCATTGCATTTTCTTGGAATGTAAGCAACATTTCTTGAACGCTAAGTTACTTTTGCTTTTTTCTCTATCAAAAAACCCCTCCAAGAAAATGCCATGTGCAGCCCTAGAGAAAATAAAGAACAGTGATAACAAAAAGCCAGCCAGGATGGATACAATGCTGTTATAGAAAGAACCTGTAACAGCAGTGTTTGTTCAACACTTGTCTGACAAAGCAGTGAGAAGTGAGAAACGTTCCAGCTGAATGATTTCCGCAAAAGAGTTCAAGGTTCAGAGGAGACGGCACATGGAGCAAGATGTGTGCAGCTGCCAATTACACCTGTCCTGGACTCATTAAAGATTTAACCAGAGAAGTCACGTGTATACTTAAAAATGGCTGACAACTGCCATGCTTAACACACATCTCAAGAACTTTGGGAAAAGGCAGTAAAATGGAATTACCTTCGGACGAGGAGGATGGCACATTCACGAACATTTCTTTGGCAGATGATTCAGGTAAGAGACTGCAGTACTTTACTGATACAATGCAAATTCCACAGGCTGAATAACAGCACCATGAGAGCAGGCAAGTTTGTCCTGATTACCAGGTACAAGGTAATTTTAGCAAATGCCCTCAAGCAAACTTTTTTAGTTGCGTGGTTTGAATAAGCCTTGTGATGAGCTAAGAATTGAGGGCTTGAGGGTATGAAGGCTACCACAGTTTTCATACATTAGCATACGGTAACATACACTCATCATCTGAGCACATAGAGCCTTTCACTGGTTAGACTGACACTGTCATAGAAATATTAACTCAGTAGTTACTACTATCAAATAAAATACAGATAATGCTGTATACAGAATGATAAACCTCTGACATACTCTAGTGAGAACTCATAAGAAGTGATGCAAGCTAATTGGTAATGGAAAGGTGATATTTTAAATCCCCACTATTAAGCATTTAATTGTTTTAAAAGAAACTACAAAAGCAAAGACTGCCTACCCTTCCACGCCCCTCCTCCCCAACTTACAGAATAAAAATTACTTGGAAGGGGAAGTAGCAGAGTCCTACATAGTAGGAAAATAAAGTGAGTTAATATGAACTGATAATAAATTATTTAGAAAGGTGTGGCCAGAGTATCAACTTGATCATGTCAGCATGGCTGTCAGAGAGCTGTGCTAATTCACACTACTAGGGATCTGGAGTGCTTATTTTTGAACAATACAAGCCACATTTCCTTCCCCTCCCATTTTTTTTTTTTGCATAAAGAATGTTATTGTGCATGCTGTATTTACCTTCTGTATTAAAAAAACCAAACCAAAATCTACTAAGTTAATCTTATTTTTAGAACACTTTTTTTTATTAGCAATTCCATATTAGTGTGATGGGGCTGAGCTGGATGTTTGAATGCACTTCGTTTGTATGTTGTATAGGGCTACTGACACCACTATGTGGTTGGCCTGAGCTATTTGCAGGAAGATCATTTTGCAGAGCTTGGTCCAAGCTGTACAATAATGAAGGGTTCTCCTGACAATGAATCTCACTCTTTTCCTTTAGCAGGGTATAGAATAGTAGAGAAAAGGTATCCTTTAGGGCACTGTTTTATGACCTGCTGTACAACTGGTAACATATCAAGAACAGACGGGGGGCAGCATTCAGTGGCATGATTGTCTTGTCTTTGCAAAGCATCCAGAAGTAGCTGAGTTAGGGATGACTCCATAATACTGGATGGGTATTTGCCATATGGCAAAAACACCCCTCTGTGAGGGGGTGTTTTTGCCATACGGCTTTCTTAGTCTTTCAGGAGATATCAAGTCTCTTTCTTCAGAAGGCAAACACCCATCAGCCTCCTCTTCTGCTCTAACCTCAGCACCCTGCAGCTTGGAAAATGTTAATACCCATGAGAAAACAGAGGCACAAGGTTAAAAACTCTCTCAACCAAGCACCAACTACCAGTGGGTTTCCAAGTCAATCTTGGCATTAGGAGCTTGATACTCAAAGCTAAGCCCTGACAGATGTCACTGCTATAAAAGGGATCTCCTCAGCAACACAGCAAATAGGACTGTACTGCACCTCAGAAACTGAGCACTTCAAATTTGCTGGACTCTTGACTGAAGCAGAACACTCAGGGTCAGAGAAAGCTCATGTTCACAATACAGAGGCTTCTTTATTAAAGATCTCCTACCAGTATTACAGCTTTTCCCCTGGTAGTGAAGAGGTTGGGACCAACATGCAGAAAGTAGAAGTAAAACCAGAGCAACTGAAAGTAAGTGACATTTTCAGGCACAGAGGGTTAATATAGTAAGATTCATGGTGAACATCGTAACCCTGGTCCATTTCTTCTGCCAGGGGGCAACACCTGGAGATTAGAAAGGTGTAAGAAAACTTCTAACCTGTAACAGGAAGAGACTATGATATACTTCGTAGGAAACAGTCTTCCTTAACTCTCCCAGCTGAAGTTAAGACTAATTACAGTAACTCTGGGGCCTTGAAGCTAACAAAGAGAGTGGGCCTTATGGCTCTAACAGTAAGACTGGAGAATAACATCAATTCCTGAAGAGCAGGAAAGCTAAAAGTCTACACAGTGAGAGAGAGAAAAAGATTCCTTAGGATGGACAAAGCAAGTTCGAGCAAGGAGTACGGAAACTAGGCTTGCAATATGTAGATCCTAAGTGGACTTTGTCTGAGAATGACAATATTTTACATGCAAGTGTTCCTTAATTAAATATTAAAAAGGTTCACAAAGGTGCACTGGTTTTAATGAACTTGAGCACGTTTGTTACTGCATAAGGTTTTCCCCCCATTTCTTAAAACAGACTGGAAAGATACTAGACAGGCAAGTAGAACAACATGCTATATTTGTACAATCTGAAGGATAATCAGAATACAGCCTTTATATTGAAGTTTCTTTGGCACAGTGAAAAGCCATTGTGTCAAAGCAACAGGGGTTACTGAGCCTCATTAGCCAAGCACAAGCCATGAATATTTAATAGCTATTGCTCTTTCAAAACAGCAGTGTTTTTCTATTTGTTAAGTATGTAGGTATTAAAAATAAAACACTTCCATGTAAATCAAGAGAAACACAAAAAGGTAGCAAGATAGAAACTTTCTGATAAGTATTTTAATAGCAATATTAACAGCATGTGAAATCAAGGAAAGCATTTGTGAAAATATTTTCACCTTTAATGACACAAAATCTTTTCGATTTAGAAACTCATAGCACCAGATAAAGTTCCCTCAAAAAATGACCTACTCGAACAAAAGCACAGAGGAAATTAAACCAAAACTAAAACAAAACTGTGAAATGCTCTCCAACATCTGTGAAAATTTCTTCATTATACTTCCAATCAGTGTTGAATAAGAAGATCAAGGCCCTCTTTCCTCATTGTAGAGTACCTAGAAATTATCTTGCTCTTTTTTCAAATATACTTTACAGAAAGCCAACACTAGTGACTACATTTCTCATGTAAACCCATCCTTTTAAAAGCAGATACAAACCCTTAACTTATAGAAAAACAAAGCAGTTCTTCATCTCATTATCAGTAAAGCTTTACGGAACCTTGCAAAATATCCTTCCCCTAAATTTGGTGGCAAACCTATAGCTGGTGATTACAAGGAGGATCAAGCAGTTAAAAGGATAATGTTATGTAACATATGTTTGTATTCACAGCCCAAAGCTGCAAAGAATTCAGTTCCTCAGTCTATTTAAAAATGCATTTTTGTGGAGTCAGTAGAAATGAGAACTTTTGCACTCATGTTCAATTTTGCAAAGGATAGGATGCAGCTATATGTTGTCTGTATAGCTGTATGTAGGTATATGAAGGCAGGCCTCTTCAGGGATAAAGAGAAATGACTTTCTGAGGCTTGCTTTTTGTAGATTTTCTAAAGAGACTGCATTTTTTCATTCCAGCTGTATGCTTACAGGTTATATCATCTGATGAGATCCCATTCTCACTCAGGACCTAAGGCAAAACCAAGACATGCACAATAAGTAAGGACACAGACAAGTTAGAACCCTGTAAGCCTAAGTATTTGCTCATTTTGTATAAGTTGATTAATTAGACAAAGCACAATCTAAGAAGTATTTAAATTCTGCATTTAACAGAAGACCCCAATTGTAAATTTGCACAAGGATATGCACCAGGTTACAAAAAGCTTTTTGAGGTTTTGGAAAGGGTATTACTCTAAAAGAGTAATAATAATTGCAGAGAATTTGGTGTAAAGCAACATTACATGAAAAAAACCAACCTCCTCAGAGTATCTTATTTCTGCAGAGAAACAAAAGGATGAAGATTTGATGTAAAGGGTCTCGTGAATTAGCATTGCAAGGAAAAAGATTTAAGCCACGTGTGTTCCTTTTTGTCTTTTTCTTTGTGGCAATAATTAGTCAAAGGAGCAAACAGTACAGTTCAAATAGCAAAGTCATCTCAGAATTATGTACAATGCCTTCCTCTGTTAGTGAGAAAAAGGATACATTCCTATTGTAGTGAGGAACAGTGAAGCCTCTGTCATCCATCAGTTTACGCAAGCGCCTCTGCTGCCTAGAACGTCACCCAAAGGGAAGTCAGAGTCTTGTTGGTTTGCACTGTGTGCCATGGAAAAAACAGGATGTAAACCAGAGTTTTAGAAATAAAATGTCTGAAAATGATTGTCATTAGCAGCAATTACTGAGAGTCTGAGTGCAATAAAATCCTCTCCGCTCAGTTTGTAACTGTACCCATATATGAATTCAGGTCAACTATTAATGATACTTTATATCCTAGGGAGATTGTTGTATTTTAAGCAAAAATTGCTCTTTCAGTGAAACTGAATTAATTCCTTTTGCCAGTGACATCAACTAGTTTTAGAAAATCTAACCAGAACTTA
Organism: Pomatostomus ruficeps; assembly: GCA_013400735.1. Classification (NCBI taxonomy): domain Eukaryota; kingdom Metazoa; phylum Chordata; class Aves; order Passeriformes; family Timaliidae; genus Pomatostomus; species Pomatostomus ruficeps. Next base: position 13,271 of record VYZT01040026.1, read on the forward strand.
GGATACAAGTAAGTATAGATAGTTGCATTTCTAAACAGAAACTTGTTCCTATAAATTTAATATAATGACAATATTATGAATACCTCCACTGATTAAACCAAATGCCTTAGAAAATAGCCTATAGGACAGCCTGAGGTTGTTGTGACCCAGGTGAAGGACCCATCAGATCAACACTCCCACCCAACTTGGTGTCATAATATGCATAGGAGCCTTCCCTGGAACACATTCTGCATTATAAAAGGAATCTGATTGTTTGGGATATATTCTAAGTTCCTAAAGCTTAACATTTAAAGTGCACAAAAATTCTAATTTATAATATATTACACAATGCAGACAGGTGAGGTAAGGAATTTGAAAAGTCAGTAGGTAAATCATGTGATACATTAAGCTTCTGGTTTCTTGGCTGGTTTCTCATACAAGAATACTTAGAGCTGTAGACCCTTATTCTGTGATATATTGGGTTTGGGCATTTTTGCATTTGTGTTTTGGGGTTTTTGAGTGTGTGCATGTTTTTTGGTGTTTGTTTGTTTAAAAGAAGTGGTGCATTGGATATTTAGAATTCTGGAGCTGCCTTCTTTGCACTGAGAAATAGAGGCAGGGTTAGGAATGCAAACCTCTTTAAGGGAATGAAGGATGATCTAGGCATTCTCTCTGTGGAATTTACACCCAGCAGTATCAATCCAAACATTTTGGTCCCTGGACTGTTCAATGCTAACCTCATAACACATGGCACTCTGTAGACTAAAAATGCCATCTGGTCTCTGCTGATAACCCCTCTGCAATGCCAACAGTGGAAGCTCAGAACAACAGCTTTCTCTAAAGGAAAACCAAAAAAAACCTCTCACAGAAGTTGACTTCTGAAAAAAGAGTCCATCCTGGTGCTCATGCTCAAACATCAGAGTTAAGAATCAAAAGAAAGTACTACAGTGAGAAACCACAACCAGGAAAAGGAGAATGAACACCCAACGGTACACATACCAAAAAGGAAACAGGAGGTAAACCAGCAGCTCTTGAAATTACTACTGTTTTGGCTACAACAGCACAGGAGCCAATATGTCTGGTTTCCATCCTGTCCCATAATTTTATTATCAAGGACTTGCCCTGTTTGCTCATTTTGGGACCATTTTGACAATAATCTCCAACTGTAACGCAGCAAGGAAAGAGGAATTTCTGCAGCAGAGAGGTGCATTTCCTCAAGATCAGCCCATAATCATTTTCCCCCCCTCTAACAGTATAAAAACACAGCACGTTCTTCACCAGGTAAGCAAGGTCTCCATCCACCTGCATACAGCCAGAGAATCTGTCAGTAATTTTTTCCCATTAATCAAAGTGCTGGAGATTGTCTCATTAAAAAGAATTAGGAGAACCTGTTGATTGCCAGGTTTGCCACATAGCCAGTGCAACAAGCAAGATCAAAACAGCGCAAGCATCTGGCATTTTAAAAACAGGAATCAAGGAAACTTTCTAACAAGCTCCTAATGCCCAGCTACCACCTGAGAGGAATGCTTGTAAGAAATAAGGAGGATTGCTATGTTGAAAATGCCCTTTGTAGAGAAGGTGATATATTTTTAAGTAAACTAGCTAATGGAACTGGAAACAGACTAATTTTCCAGTACAGATGGACAGCAAGACTCTAACTGCAGTACGTTTTCAGACCTTGAATAGCATTCAGTCTAATCTGAGCTTACCTGATTGTAAGGTTAAAAAAAGTCATTGATACAATGATAATAATAGTGTGGAGGCAGCCAGAAGACGAAGATGTTAGAAATACAGACTTTCTGAAGTGTATTTAAAAATACAATAGAAGGCTCACTTCCCAAACACCTTTATCTTCCTGAGTGTCTGCACAGTATTGAATTATTTATTTATAACTAAATATATTACTGCAATTTACAGATACAATATAGATATCTTTCTCTGCAACATATGGTTCAAACTACATAGTACTACAAGTTATGCAATGCAGTCACTTCAGTGAAGCCACCAAAATTAGCTCGGGCTATGAAATGTTTTTCATTCCTTTGCTGTGACTCATAGATTGTGCTGTGAGGTCAAAGTGAGGACCCTGTCCAGCATGTTTTGCAAGGGCTATTCCCTTCAGGGAACCAGGGGAAGAACAAAGACACAAGAGTGTTGTTTTGGAGCTACTGAGCCATTAGATGAGAGCAGCTCCGTGAAGTTACTTAGGTTTTTGTGTTACATGATCTCAGTGCTGTGAGACCCAGAGGCACGGAGCTAAATCACAAGTTTCTTACTCTGGACACTGCTATGTAGAAAGCTCCTGACGTGCCTGGACTCGAAGCAGCCTGGCCAGGTGTACAAGGCACTGAAGTGCGGCAGCCGCCGGACCCCGGCTGGGAGGCTCCGCTCTACCACAGCTCCACATACAAGCACCTAGGAGTTAACTGCAGCCACACACATGCTTCCTCAGGCTTTGTCAACCTACCTAACTCTGAAGGGGTTACACATCAGGGAATAAATGCCTTTTGTTAATTTCTTCCGAACACTATGCAGAGGGAGCGACCAACCACTGAGAAGCGCTGCTTTGAACACTGGCAGCGTATGAGCACAGAACGAATTAACCAGAAACATTCTCTTACTCGCCATACAGCAGGATGTGCCGGTAGAGGGCTGGGTGCGCCTGCAGGAGCCCGTGAGAGGGCACAGCTGTGACGCCCGCTCGCGACTCCTCCGGCACTGCCCGGGGGGCGCCATAACGCTCCTGCCTCTCTGCGCCCCAGCCCGGCGCGGCCCCGCCCCGCCCNCTGCCGGCCGGGTCCTGCGGGGACGCCCCTCTGCAGGGCTGCCACCCCCACCGGCCGGCGCTCCCTGGCCCGCGGGCGCCGCTGTCACCGCACCTGCACCCGTTCCGTAGCGCGAGGCGGGGATGGGAACGGGCGGGGTGTGGGGATGCTAGGGGCCCGAGGCCAACACCCCCGACCCGCAGGCCCGTGCACGGGCCAGGAGTAGGGGAGTACAATGCAGGGCCCTTCCGCTTCGGCATTCAGGAATAGCCAGGGCTAGAATAACCCATTCCAGAATGATCGGAGCTGAGAAGGCGGCGATTACGTCATTGAAACAGCGATATTTCATGCTTTGTAGTAATCTAGATCAGTTATTTTTGTGGAAGAATCATAGTTACTCAACGAACCGTAGGTACGTACCACACGAGGCCTAGGAAAAATCATCCAAGAATGGTGAAAAATATTACTCTGTCTTATGCTAAAGCACTGACCTTTCAGAATTAGCAAAATGCATCTAACATCCAAATATTAGAGAAGTTCCAGTAATTGCTGCCTCCATTTTTTTTCTTTAAGCAGAACATCGCTCAAGAAAACTCTCTTCAAAAGTGGAAAGAGCCCCTACTACAGTGATGAATGCTGATATGGATGGTATAAATTCTTAATGTTCTTGTATTCTATTTAGTATCATTTCTAACTGTTAACAGAGGTTGCACTAAAACTCTCCTGATTTATTGCAGCTGTTGAGGCTGAGAATCAGGTGGAATTAGAAGAGAAAACACGGCTTATTAATCAAGTTTTGGAACTGCAGCACACACTTGAAGGTTAGCAGACACATCAGATTTTTTACAAGCACACAGTAATAAGCAAAAGAAGAGAACCTGACTGATCTGCCCTACCTTAGTCACAGTGTCCAGAAGTATGTCACTTAAAGCAGTTGAAGGTACAAAACCAAGGTCTTGGAAATACTTTCTTTCTTCCTCTTTATGCAATGTTGTGTTTGCTCGACCTCGGTAATACACAGCAAGTGGAATGGGTGATACAGCTAATTTGTCCAGGTTTATAGAAGATACACATCTGAGTCTGCTCATCACTGAACTCTTGTTTCCAAGTAATTTAGTTTCCAGTAGCCTAATTCAAAAATTCAAGAAAGTAATAAATTTACAGACTAGCAGTAAGTTTAACAAGTTGGTCAAAATACTGTACTAAAAAAAATTATACAGGAAAAATGGGCTTTAGGTAAACCTTGAGTAGGAGAGTGTTTTATAACATAATACCCTGTGGTAATGTTTTCTGCTTTAAAGGTGTGACTAGTCTGATGTAGGCCCATAGAACATATTCATTGTTGTATGCAATAGTGTCTAATATTTTTCTTATAATATCACCTTCGCAGATCTCTCAGCACGAGTAGATGCTGTTAAGGAAGAAAACTTGAAACTGAAATCAGAAAACCAAGTTCTTGGACAGTATATAGAAAATCTGATGTCAGCATCTAGTGTTTTCCAAACAACTGACACAAAAAGCAAAAGGAAGTAAGGGTTGACTCACAGATTATGTCATTGTATTGCTACTGTCTTTTTTTTGTTTTAACTGGCATAGGCTACATAAGCTGAAATACCTTAGTTTGTGGCTTACTGGATTCTTAAAGATTATAAACTTTGGTAATAAACAGAATTAAGAGCATTATCATGGAGACAGAAGTTTGTGTATTAAGATAAGCAATGTGCAAATATAGTGTAGATAATTACAAAATTTTCATATTTGTTTTAAAAATGAGCATATCTTGTTAAAAAGCAGATTCAGTTTGTCAGGTTAAACAAATGTCTGTCAGCACTCTGGTCTTAGGGTAGAATTCTGAACTAGCCACATAATAGTTACGATATTGTGTTGAAACCCCATTTGATAAAAATATTCAGAGTTCAATTGCATCACTTTTTTCACCTGAGATGTGTTTACTGTGTAGTACTGTTCATATCTCTGCAAAACAAAACAAAAACCTGTAAGCCAGTTAGGCATTTCTGTGAAGTAGGAACACTATGATATTATTTGCAGGGCTTACATACAGAAAAACACTTCAGATTTTTTGCGAAGGGGGAGGGTAAGAGAGGAACAAGGGTAAGCAACGTAATCAGGGAAATACCAAACTGATGCAGTATCAGTGTTGTAATATGTACACTTGAAATCATTGCCACTTTCCTATTTCCCTGAAGAATGAACAGGCACATCATCACAATGTATGATCTTCCTGAAGTTCTTCTTTTGTGTGATGAAAAATTAAGTAAAAACATGAGTGATAAACTTTCCAGAGAGAGGTCAGCGGTGCTCCTCATGCTCATGAAAAATCGGCAGTGAGGAACTGAGAACAAGTCTTTCCTTCCCACCTTTTACTTTCTTCCTGAAGTGCCAAACTTGTCTTTGCTTCAGGCCTCAGAGCAGCTGTTTTCTTGTGTCAAAGCCTAAGCTTGTGAAGTGCTTCTTGAGGCACTGCATAAAAACATTTAAGGGATGCAGTGGAACAAAGGTGGATTTTGCCTCTCAAAACGGTGCTGCTCTGAGCAATGCCTGGTGTCAAGGTGCTGTTTTTTACTGGCTTGGCTGTTAGTAGGTTTTGTAGGGGAGCTCAGCCCAGATTATGGGTCTGAGCACTTCCCGCAGAGGCAGCATGTCCAGCGTAATCAGTATTAAGGGAGAGCAGAAGCTGAGATACAAACAAGTATGTAAATTTTAGCAGGACTTGCATCTGTTTCATCTTGTCCTACAGCAGCACTGCAGACTTATTTATGGACGTTAGCTAGAACTGCGTTCTCACTTCAGTAATGAAGCAATTTTACTTGATGTTTTAAAAAGAAACCACTCGTTCAAGGACCTCTCCCAAGCATGGTGTGGATGAGTCAGAGTAATAGAATAAATCCCTCTCAAATCCCAAGTTTCTTAGCAGCTTGTCACTGCTGCATCTAAAGTGTAAGTTGACATTTTGAGGTTCCCCCCCCCAAAGGTGAGGTTTCCCATTTCTCCCCATTTAAAATGGTTGTACAGTGCTCACTGGAGTCAAAAGACTAAACATAAAGTCAAAAGACTGCAAACAAAGCACTAAGAGAACATTCTTGAGGGCTGTTTACAAGTCTGGGTCAAGAAACCCAACAACGAAAAATGTTTTACCTGCCAAGACACAAATGGATGATAATACCATTTGTGTTGTGGGGTCCTTGTCAGCATCTGAAATTAATTTTAATCTATGGACTACTTTCTCACATTATTGGAATTCTAAATTAATCCAGGAATTGCTAGCAGATAGAGTAGATGACATGGCTAGTCCAGAGTTTGAGCATTACAGGAAGAACAATCACAGCAAGCACTTGACTTCTGAAGGTAGCTTTGCATTACAGCCATCGTAGCTTTAAAGCCACATCACTGCCATCTCCATCTGCACTGTAGGAGATCACCTGGTAACACAGCATGCACTTGTTAGACTTCAGTAATTCCCAGGATACAGTAATCTAAAAATCATGGTTTTGTATTGTAGATTGGATAGTGGTATTTTATTCAGCAGTGTGTATATAGCAGTATTTTCATCTCCTTGCCATTTTACATCCCACTACTGTCACCTTCATTTAACTTATGAACATTTTAAGATGTTGTATTTCTGACTTTACAACAAATAAAAACTATTCACTTGTCTTGATTAGTTTGGTATAACATTTGTAACTCATAACTATCTGTAGTCAAAAGGTGAAAAAGCAGTAGCATTAGTCATCGTCTGAATGGCTTCTACATAGCTGAACTGTCTGCAAAACTAGATGTAATTGAGATTAAACCTGGGTTAATGAATCTAGTTGTAGCAAAGTTTCAGTTCCTGACTTGCTATTTTCAGCCATGAATCTTACATTTCTGTCTACTTTTCTGTTCTTGCTGAAGTAAAAAGGAAAAGGATTGGTAGACTGCATCTAGTGTTGTTAAAAAGCTAAAACTTGCACTTCTCCATGTGGGAGACTGCTAAGCCAAGTTAGAAATGTTACATTTTCCTACATGGTTAATGAGCTCTACATTAGACAGAAACCAGAATTATTACTTCATCGTGCCTTCATGAATGTGGATGCCAACTGAAGAGTAGCTTCAGCTGTAACTAAATAAAAGAGCCTCAGTATTACTTGGCCTTCCCTGCACGTAAAAAGTGTTGAATCTGGCTTCTTCAGTAAGAACTCTTTTTCCGAGCTACAACGTGGCCAGCAGGAGTGCAGGCTGTGGTGGTCTTGCTACTCATGGCATTCCAAAGATGACCAACAGTTTTAACAGCAAAACATACTGGAACTGAAAATCATTACTTTGTTAATTTTAAAGCTCTTTCAAGCAGCCATGATAGCAAGATCAAGTATTTTCCCTGAAATACCTGTTCAGATAAAAATGGACAGTGCACAGGGAAGTGTGTGTGAAACCTCACTGTTGCATTGTATCAATGAACAGGGGTTGCCCTTTTGCCTGGCTTTCTAGCTCTAGAGCCTCAAATTCCCAACATCTCTGGTATTTCTCCTCTAATTACCAGCATAAGTCTAGATCCAAGTAAGCTAATGTGCAGAAGGATGTATACTATCTCTAGGCTCTATGTGATCAAAGTTGATGGGGCATCAGTCAATACTTTATGGGAACTTTAAGTTCAAAACCCTAAGGGAAGATGAGCATCCCCCATGAGGTGACCAATCCCTGGAGTAACTAAATCACATCAAAGAAACTATAGTAACTAGAGTAACTATGTCATATCAGAGAAAAAATAAACCCTCCAAAACCCCAAAGCAAACAAACAAAACAGACCCGCAGAATGGCACCCAAATGCTGTAACAATTCCAAAGGATCTCTATCAGGCTTAGACAAATTCATTTAAAAGGTGAGCTGAAATGCTCTGTGACAGCTCACAGTAACTGTTACTAGCAGGATACTACACTGGTAAACAGCTTCTATCTATTGCTGAGGAGTAATGTGGAGTCTTCACTTCTTACGTTTTGCATGGAGACCTAAATAAAGAGGTGGTACCTTGCAGTTAACTTAAAAAAAGACCCAAAAAACCCCAAATTAAACAAAAAACCTGGAGACGTTTCCATATAATTCACACCAAGTAAAAGTCAAATATAATTAACTTTTGAACACTTCAAAAGAAGCACTTGAGGACATTGGCTTCTTCATTAGGGTTAAACGCTTTAATTTCTTAGAGACTTCCATACAATTCGCTATGAAAATACTTCTTTTTAAAGTGGACTGATTTTTTGACAGGTACAAGAGAATCTTAGATTCCTCATGAATTACTATATTTCTACTTGCTTGTAATGTATGACTACTTTTGCTAGCGTTTACACATTCTACTACTGGCAGCTGTGAAGCAGCAAGAGGTTTCTGGTGACTGAAATTTTATTGTTTAATATACAGCTGAACTTTAACAAAACAAAGTTTCTTTACAATATGCAGTTTATTTAAACTATATTATGAGAATGCCCAAGTTACTCACATCGTAAAAAATTTAATCCATCAAAAATTCTTACCTATATGAATAATTTTCATATTAAGCAAGAATTAATAAATATTTTAGGTGACAATATACACTTAGCAAGTATTCTATAAACTTATATACCACTCTGGTTTGGAACATGAGAACTATAAAAGTTTGAAAAAATTGTCTATCACTTCTGCAAGATTTGATATCTGCATTCAAAAGTAAAACAAGTCTCATCAATTATCACTTGTATTCTATTTTAAAATATATCTTGAAAATAAATTACTATAACCAATGCCTAAAGTGAACAGGTGACCACCCATGTAACAAGATCAACTAAAATAAATAATTTACATTAAAAATTGTTGCTAGCACAAAATCATCATACAAAAACAATTATTGCATTTAGCTCTGCACAGAAAAAAGTACCTTTTCTCATAGCAATGTGAACTGCTATAGATGCTACATCTATACTACCATCCTCTTTTAGCTGAAAACTGTAAACAGGTAATTTTGTGCTAGAGCTACAGAAGTATTATAATGTATTCATTTAAAAAATATTTAAAGTAAGTTTATTTCCAGCTAATACTAATTTCTAAGAAACTTCAAATCTTAAGAATCTTGACCTAAAAATCAATTGGTCAACTTGTAACTTCCCTTTTATTTTGAATTTGAAATATCACTAACTCTTCACAGATAGTGAAAAAGAAGGAGGGGAATTGAGGAAGTTTGGGATGGTTAAAGACGTCAGAAAATTAAAACAGGAGGTTAAATAGCAATGAAACCCCCCTCTTCCCTTCAAAGCTCAGGAATTTCCCAGGCCACTGAAGTGGCACACCAAAAGTTACTGTCTAGACCTGCAAACACCAGCTGGAAATAACTCAGTCCTTTCGTACTCTTCTTTTGCGCACTGATTTCAGTGGACGATCTCCCATTCCTTCATCAGCTTCTTTCTTCTGGAAAAAAATAAATTCAGCATTAACATTTTAAACCTATTTTAATTATTGAAACTGGTACACTACGTTATTCCTCCTGAATCCCCCAGTCATTTTATCACTAAATGCAGCATTTAAGTGATAGGACTTTTTTTCCCACACTACTAATCTAATGATCAATAAAGTGGGTAAAAGACTTTTCATTTCTATATTCCGAAGGAAGAGAATAGTATGTCTAAAGTGATTGACGTCAGAGATTTGGTTTTGCCTATGTCTTTGCTGGTTTAAAAGCAGGGACTTTTAAATTAATTTAGCAACTTCCTTAAAGTGCACCTTTTGCTACTTTTAATTTCCACTTCTGAAGTAAGACACATTTAAAACATTTTAACTGTTCACTTTGGAGAGTTACAAATAGAGCAAACTGTGCTTATATCAGATGCGGTGTTCCCAGTTTAAAAGCAGTGGGCTTACAGAGGCACAGGAAAAGCCTTTCCAATGTGAAATCAGTTTTCAGATGATGCATTGCTTCCTCACATTCCTGCACCACCTAATGGCAGGCACCTTCTTTACAAGGAACAGCTCACAGAATGTGGCCAGCCTGAGCGAGGACATGGGGTACATGATGTGTTTCAGCCAACCCACAACACAAACACCTATATGCTGAAAACGCTCAGAGAAAAGCAAGCCATGGCCTCACTGCGACACCCTGTAATGCCACAGACATATTCAGAGCTTGCTATTACTGTCACAAGGAGTCACATGAATCTTAGGAGGGTTCAGCAGATACTGTATTCCTGGGTAAATGTACAAGGAAAAGAAAACTTCCTACAAGAACAAGACAAAGTACATAATAAGGGTAATTAATGAAGAATTCTAGTTCCAAAACAATGCGACCTCATGCAAGGTACAGTTTCCTAGAAGAGTTTTACATGAAAAGGAGTTAACATTACATTAAACAACTCCCTTAACCTGGAAAGTGACTCATATGTAGGGAGTGACAAGCAGAAGATGACCAACAGGTGGATCTAAAGTGTTTCAGACACACCAGTTTCTAAATGAAAGGATAATGGGCTGACAAACAAGAAAAGCACAAATTCCATTCTACAATGGTATTTTATGAAAAATATTTTGTAGAATATATGGGTAACTGGATTAATCTGCACAAGAAAAATGAAACTGCAGAAACTGTGTTCAAAAACAGTTTTGTCATTTTGCTTAAAACCTTACTTTGGAATAAAAAACCACCAAAATGTAACTGAAGAACTTAAGGTTTTTCTAGGTCTCAGGAAAAGGCTATTCAGTTGGAAGCACATGTTCTACCAATTAAGAAGCACACTGCAAACTGACCAATCTGCTGCAGCATCCAAATTTTCAAGGCAGGCAATTCATTTAATAATCTGTTAAAAACTATACTCCTGTAAGAACACTTCATGTTTAGGGAGCTGCCTGATCACTTTTGTACTATACCTGTATTTATGCAGAGCATTTAAGGTGTCAAACTCAAAGGAAAACATGTTTCTACCTCAGGATTTGTTTTATGGCTCAACAGAAGAACACTTGTTGTAGATAACTGGGCTTAGTTAGAAGTATGATGTCAGACAACGGCGAGGAGAAAATAGGGAAAAATGCAACCTTACCTCATCTTCTGAATCAGATTTATTTGACCTATCACCTTCTTCTTGACTTCCATCTGCAACTTCATTTTCTTCTTCATCTGGAACTTCATTTTCTTCTTCATCATCATAAATATCTTCACCACCTTCATCTTCTGCAGAAGTAGTTTATTTTACTTTGTAAACAGAACTGTATTACAAATACACTCTATCCAGACATACTAGTAAGGAAAATAAGCCAATTTCAGTCCTACAATGAACTGCTTGTTTAGAATAACCCATAAAAACATCTCTGTGACACAGAAAATAGAATTCTCATGAATTAGTAGAAAGTTATAACTATCAGATTTAATAACCAATTTTAACAGCTCCAACTTTGCCTCTTTTCATAATAGCCCATACTGTCTTCACATTTGTTACTGACTTAAAGGACTTGATTTACCTTACTTTAAAACTAGCTATTGTATTGGACAGTTTTGAGAGCAGAGTCCAAAACAGGTTAACTCGGGCATCCCACATCTGACTATAAATTCTGACTTAGATGGGGAAGTACAATATTGCAGTTATCACTCATCCAGCATGGGAGACACCCACATCCTAACGGTACTCCCCTTTTCAGCAGGAAATTCTTCTGGCATAACTGTTTTGATTGAGGGATAAGCAGCTCTTTACTTCCCTCGTTCTTGTGCATTTTTGCCATGCAGAAACTAGTCAGAAAAACATTGTACTCCCCTTAGCTCACTCAAAGTACATCCAGCTTGCACTACTACTGTACTATCAGTACCCTTTGCAATACTTTCTATCAAGAGTAAACAAGAAATCTTAAATCTGACAGAATGGATATACATCGGCATTTTGCAGCTTAACAGTCTGCCACTGGCTTATTTAAAAACAGCAAGGAAGTAGTGCTCAATTCTGTCCTTGTCAGATCACACCTACATCTCATAAGCACCGCTTAGGTGTGAAAAGAATAGGAAAAAACCAAAAACAAATACCAAAAAGCTGTACCCTCATCCAAATTTTTACTGTTGCATCTCAGTTAAACAACAGTATCCATACGAATTTAGAATGTAGTCACATATGATTCTCCTGATTCTTGATGATGAAAATCTAGAAATACCTAATTTATTAAAATATTTGAGACTTCTATAGAAGTACCAAGAATTTTGCCTGCAGTATAGCTAGAAATTGAGCCAAACAGAACTTCACTAATTGTTATGAACTAAGAAGTTAGTTTTGCCATCAGTCAATATACCTGGTACATGTCTACAATATGTCTCTATTTCTATTATCAAAAGGAGAAATATGACCAAATAATGAAGATCATGGTTTAAAAAAGATGGAGACAAAGATATCTGTCCTAAAAATATGCTCTTAATAGAAGAGCTTGGCAGAAACTCACAAAGCCTTTGCTCATATTCTAATGAAGAGATTGGAAATGATAAATGATGCAAATCCAGCTCCTCTCACAAGTACAAATTTCAATAGAGGGGAAGAAACCCCAAACAAAAAAACTTCAGACATCAGAAGTGGTAAAATCCAAAACTGGCAACTATACTACTTAAAATTACTATTTAAAATTTAATCAAATAGTAATTTAAGCATTATTTCATATAAATAAATGTAGAACTTGACAAATAAGGTTCAGGCTGTGTCCCTGAAATTCCATTTTGTGGCAACATTCTTTTAGTTCCTGGAATATCTTTCTAGAGGTCAAGGAAAGCAAGGAGACAAAGCAGACAAGTAGATAATGCTACAAAAATTAACATAGAACAAAACAAAACAGTAAATCCCATGGACAGTGCCCTTTAAGAAGTAATCTGCCAGCAACTCATTGTCACTATTGTCAAAGAAATCTCCAAGTGTTTCTAAAATTTGCTATTGTGCCGCACTTTCTTTTTCTTTCTTTTTTAAATGGTCCTATGATATGTGGATCTCAAGTCATTCAGTATTCCACAGCTCAAACCCCCATTACCTTCAACTCCAAAAAAAACGAAGAGATAAGGACTATGAAGGAACCATAAAAATCATAAGGAGCCAAAGATACTAGTAGAAAATATTTATGACTATAGACACCATAGGGAGAAATCTCAAAGGAAACTTGCATCTGCACCTGATGGAAACATCCACCAGCCTGAAGTTCTACCACCAACAAGGAAGCAGAGGGAAGAAACCAGATAGGAGAGAGACACTTGCAAGTCCTGCCCCAGACTGTTTCCTTTCCCAATACCTGAAACAGGAGTCTCCCGTCCCATCTTCTTTGTATCCTTTATAAGCTCTCTTTTTGCCTTCTCCATTTCTCTTCTCTCTGTAGCGAAAAGAATTAGGAAAAAGAGGCAGAAGACAAATTCTCTAATACCTTCAGGTATGAAGAGGCAAAAGAGCAATAGAAAAAAGGGAAGATTTCAACCTGCAAGTGTAAAAGACAGCAGGAAGCTAAGAAATTCTTCTTAAAGAAAGAAGAAACCATGAAGTCATATGACAGCAAAGTGTAACCCTTCCCTCTGAAGCCTAGAATTTATCTGAAAACCCAGAATAGTCATACAAAAGCTAGCTAGGTTCATTTTACTCTGTGTTCTCTTCAGTAACAAAATGTTTAAAACAGAACCTACCTTTGCAACACCATGAACAGCCACTCCAAGTACAATTCAAGAAAGGTATGGAGTGGAACAGTGTTCCTCTGAAATTGCCTGAGCCTTATTTCCAACATTGAAACACACACTTTAACATATTATTTGTTAAGTGATGTGTTGTAATTAACTAAATTAACTGACTCACTTAACAGAAGAATACTGGAATTCAGGAATGGCAGCCTTGCAACAGCAGCATATTAGGTACAAACTGTCTATGACGTACATCAAGACTGGGTAGATTAAAACAAAACTCTGTCATTTACGAGCAAAAAACAGGTAGAATAGAGTAAGATCAAAAGGAAAATGTACAAAGATACAATGCTGAAATCATGTACCTACAATTTAAGCTAAAGTAAAGAATGCATGTAGCATAACCAGAATCATTAAGTGCCTTGGTAAGGCTCTCCAATAGCAAGGCAGACAGACTAAGTGTGGCAAGCACTGTGCCAAAAGTATCTCAATTCTGTCAGTACTGGCATGGGAACTGCTGATGCTGAGTAAACTTTTAAGTCATACAGACAAGCCATTAACACTCATGGAACATGGTGCAAAGACAGACAAAACCCACCAAGTTTCGGTCAGTAACACAAAGTGATGTCAATACCAAGACAAAAAACCCAACAAAACATGAATGGCTGCTATGTCTCTAATTATCCATACCAGTCCCTTGGTCAGTTTCTTTGTTCTCACCAAGAGGAGTGAAATAAGAGGTAGAATCTTGCAGAGTTCTGAAGTTAAAAATTTTCTAATGAAAGTCAAGATAATGCACTGTAAGTTAGGTGCTTTGATTTTTACATTATATAGACACAGTGAAATGCTAACAGCACCTCAAAGCTATAGCTGAGTAGTACCCAGTAATCTTTGATACAATAACAAGGGATGATTTTATCCTTGGATGCTGAAGTACAGCTCAACCTACTGAGTCATTAATTTCTCCCCTGGGCAGTAGGACACACCTCTGCAGGCGTGCAATAGGTTGCTAAAAAGCAACATAAAGGAAGCAGCAGACTTGAGTATTTCAAGCCTACTGTATTTTCAGGCTTTAACAAGAATAACTCAAATCAGTGACCAACAGAATAGTATAAACCCCCCAGAGAGACAGAAAGATTTATGTTTGAGACTTAAAGCTATTCCAGACACATTTTAAAGACAATAAAATTACTTTAACTGCTTCAAGTACTTATACCTGAATAATTAAAATGTGTTCAATATATGAAATATTTAGAAGGGGTAAAATATGTATCACTGTCTACAAACATAAAAAATGGTGTTGGAAGCATGTTCATTTCTTGAAAGTGAAGAAATACTGAGTAGAGCCTTATTTTCTGCTTATATTTAGCAGAGCTATTAGCCATGGGATGCCACTCATTAGAAGTTATTGATGAGGAAAAAGGGCTCAGAGCAAGGCCCAGTTCACATAGTCTAAGATACCAGGTTGTAATTATTGGCAGTGCAATCCATAAAGTAGTTCTATTCATATCTTTAACCAAATTACAAGCTGACACACTCATCTCACCATCTTCACCAGTATCTTCATTTTCCTTTTCCTCTTCTAGTTCATCATCTTCAAACTCCTCTCTCTCTTCTTTTAGTTCTCCCTTTGTAATTTGCTTAGATACATCAGTTTTTTTGAAGTCAATATATTCATCTGATTTCTAAAACAAATTAAAAATCTCTTTATAGTTCAACTCCAATTAAGAAGCTAAGTAAGCTAAGTAATACCAATGGCATATTAAAAGTGCATATTGTTACACAGATGCTTAAGAGTTTCCAAATAAAAGTATTAAGAATAAAACCAATTAAAAATATAGTAAACTTCACTAACCTTTCCTGGCCAGCAGAACAACACACTTAGACCAACAGGGAGAGCTAAAGTCAAGATGTAAAGAACCCAGAGCCATGGGTGTTCTTCTGCAGCAGTCACCAGTTGACTAAACATACCAGGCTGTATTTAAAAAAAAAAATTTAAAAATTGCATTTACATCCCTCTCAACACTTAAATAAGTTTATGAAATGGACTGTATGCATTTATGTAGTCCAAAACTCTTCTTTACCTTTGCTTTTTAATGACTAAAACAATATTGCTTTTCAATACTAGTAAAGCAACAACTCTACAAATTGCAAATAAATGGCAGATGTAGAGTAAGAGAGAACAGATGTAGAACTCCAAACATACCAGACTGGCCACAACTCAACTTTGTAAAGTAACATTTGGAGTCCTGACAACCTCACACTGCATCCTTCCAACTACTCTATTTTTCCTGCACACTGTGCCAACTCAGGTGAAAGCTCCCAAAGCATCATGAACCAGAGTGCAGCAGTTCGTGAGGGGCAGTGCTGGCTCCACTTGTACTACCACCTCCTCTCCTTTGACAGCCAAATATTGAGGGAGCAAATTGTCCTCCCAGCCCAGCTCTGACTTATACAGTAGAGACACTTAGGCAATTGCCTGGTGCATCTCTGGAAGAGGTGCATCAGCAACTAAGGAAGTTTGAGAAGCACAGTGGAATGAGGGGACTCAAAGGAATTTTTTTGCCATTGTGTGTAAAGGTACAGATACAGGTTCAGACATAAACCCAAACATTTTGGAAAAGGGCAGGGTTGTGGGAAGAGACAGCTTTCTTGCTTGCATGCGCAGATATGTTGCTACTTGCTCACTCTGCAACTAACAGCAGTTGTAAGGAATTGGCCACATTTGCCATCAAGCCATCATTTCTCTCCCACGACTGCAGCCTGCTGTTGCCATTTAATCAAAGTGAACAGGACTGTTAGACAGAAACAGGAATGCCCGCAGCTACTAGAGGGGCTCATGATCCCGTATGGCAGGGCAGATCCATCCCACAGCATAGGGAAGAGAGAGGAGGTGTCAAAGTGCAGTACACAAGCAAAATGTGGATGCACACGCACAAACAGAAGAAGAGATGCAGCTCTATAAACATACATGCAGTATTTTCAGAGCTGCATAACACACATCTAAGCAGCCAAAGGCCTAAAATTATTAAACAGAAGCAAACACTCCTCCATTCCACATGGAAGGGAAGCATCTAAAGAATATATATCATAGATATAGCCACAAGGGAAAACAGGGGGAGGAAGGGGAAGTCTGTCAGTGTATGTAACTCAGCCTTCATTCTTTCACTTGCTGTCAGGTACTGAATTTCTAATATCAATGTGAACAGCAGAAGGCTTCACAGGAAGTCAATTTCTCACTAGGTGTTTCTAAAATGCAGTACCCTTTTAACCTCAAGAAAATATTGATCTCAGAAAGGTAAAAAGCCAAAACAAAAGACAGAAAACCTATTGGAGTCACTCAGCAAAATTATTAACAGCAGACAAATTAATATTCTGCCAGCATTGACAGAAAATTCTTTCAACACCACAGCTTCCTCACTACTTTCTACTATGAAGAACATAGTAAAGTTTATACCTCATTAGCACTTGCTACTAATTTCTTCAAGCCCCAGCTATCTGCTGCCCAGCGATCTGCTACTTCTTTTTCTGAACATATGATGAAGTTATCAAAGTAGATATCAGACGTCATAGACCAGAGTTCTAAACCAATAGCACTAACAGTAGTCATCTTGAATGGGTGAAGATCTTCAAAATAGTTTGGGTTTGGTATTTTCCGAGGGCTCCAGACTCCCTGTTAATGGAAAAAATGTTATCCCATTACCTATAAGCTCACCAAAAAAACAACTTGTGAAAGAGATTTTAAAATAATAAGAACTTTTATTTTAAAAGACAAGCAGTAGAGTTTAACCTACCTAAAACAGAACTGAAAATAGCCTATAGGATTTAGGCAGATGGGTCTCAATTTTATGGCTTAGGGCAGACCTCTTGATTTTTTTTTCTGTTTTTTACTGTAGAGGTTACAGTAATAACTGACTCTTACCAGAAGCATCAGGGAAAATTTTAGGGAACGAATATTCAGCCTTATGATACCTGTGCAAATTAGAGCCATATTTTCTTTGCAAACTTGCTAAGGATCTTACTCTCAGAGACACCAGATTCAAGTACTCCCCAGCCATAACTAATACAAAGTAACTATATTTAATATCCAGCTGATTACCTCTTTTATCTGGAGGGGAGGAAGGGAATTTAATTATCCAAAATTGATGTTTCCTCTAAAATTTAACTAGTAAGTCAATTTTAGAGGAAATTGCTTGCTGAAAGGGTTCATTTTTTACTATCTAAAAAAATCAGAATACAGTTCTGAATGCCATATTAAATAAATGGTACTAATGCAAATTGTACAAAAGGCAACTTTAAACAGATAAAGTGTTTTAATACAGGAAACATTACGGTTTCTCAGTATACTTAAAGGAAAAGAAAAGCAAATTAAAAGCAAAAAAATCTCAAAGTAGGGAGGGTATTCAGACCCATTCTCAACTATCAATATACTGTAAAAAAGCCTAGATAAATATATTCTTTGACTTGCTTGCTCTGGTGAACTCTGTATCTTTTAGCAATGACCTATAATTTGGCTATTACCTGATAGTTAGGATTATCTATCATAGGTGCTCTCCATTTTCCTTTATACTTTGGGTTATTCTTCATGGGACGCACCCACTCTCCACAACCAGGTGCAGTCTTACACTTTGGATTGGGGATCTGAGGGGCTTCCCACTCTCCATCCATTTCTTCATCCCTAGAGAGGAAAAAAATTACAAACAACTGATTTAAGATCAGCCAGGTCTGAAACACTGGCAGTCTGAAGTTAGGGTCCATGTATATTGTTTAACAACCTCAGAACTCTGACCAGCTCACAGAACTTTACCCAACAGTATAAACACTTTTTTTAAGGAGTGCTACACCTTTTTATTTAAAGGTCACATACTACCAGAGCATGACTGACCTTACTTACATTCCTGCCTCTGCAGACAGCTTGAAACACTTCTACCCAGAGATCCCTTTGAGACTTACATTATGATTTCAAGTTACCAACTTAAACTGTACCAAATTCTTCCAGAAGGGTCCTTCATATTCTGGTTTTGCTTACATATCTTCAGAAAACAAAAGGCAAGGACAAGTTCATGTTTTCATAGATGCAGTCCCCAACACTAACAAATATTTGACCATACCTTACACATTCCAACTTACTACCTCAAAAGACAATGAGATTTGGACTGACTAACACAACTAACAATCTGCCACAGAGAAACAGTCTTATCTACAAGATACGTTAACAACCTGCACTTACCAGTCCTTTGGTTTTTTTGCATTAGGGTCTGAAACATACTGTGGTTCATCATCAAGCCACCCCTTAGGCTTAACAGCATCATGATCTTCTATTTTGGCAGGCTCATCTTCATCCCTTCAATTACAGACTTATGTTAGAAAATACAGCAGCCTGACTTTGGACCAATGTTCTATTCAGAGGACTACAACTGGCATGAATGGAATGATTTGAAAAGACATGACAGAATTAGACTCACTGATCATAGCTCACAGCATGAGCACTGATATGATCATAGACATATAATTATCTGCTTATAAATACCTGGATTATATTTACATTGTTTTATAGTGCTATTTATTTAAGAAATTGCTGGTATCAAGTGGCAGGTGTCAGAGACTGAAAATAGTTCATGCCTCAAACATTGATAAAAAGTTTTTCTCATTATAAAAAGAACTATATAAAGAAACTACAACCAAAGAAGCCTCCCTGAAGACTGGGACTTTGGACTGAAAGTCATACTGCTGATTAGATAAAGGGAAACCCCATTGTTCAATCATCTCAGGCTGAGGGAAAGATATGCATCCACAAAAGGTCAAACCCACCAGCTGCGCTGAGAATCCTGCCAGCTGAGTTTGGGGTGGGGGGAGAGCACAGCTCACAGAAGCCAGGGTTACACAGACTCCTTCCCCCCCCCCCAAGAAACAAGGAGAGGAGGAGTTTTCAGGTGCGTGGCATGACCTCTCTGGCCAGAGGCAGTGAATAGCCATTCTCCCTTACCCAAACTGGCCCAGCTGTGGAGCCCCAAACCCCACAGGCCACATCCATGGGACATTCATGTGAGAGGCAGCTGAGGGAGTGTCATCATCCATCAAAGACCCCCGAAGGTGCTCCCCGGAGGACTGCACATGATGCAACAGAGATCCAGAGTCTGTTGCAAGAGACTTCACCCCCCCTTCCCCACGGTGGACATTGCCACCTGGCTTGAGTGTATAGTAACCCATCAGATTCTATGCTTTTCAGGGGACCTTCACCACCAGGAAGACTAGCTGAAGAGGATCATCAGGATGCCAGTAGGACCCACAGAGATGTGATGTTCTTTTTATTGTGTCTCTGTCACTCTCCGTCCCCCTACCCCTTTTCCTATTTCTCCCCTTCTCTCTTTCCCTCTCTCTCTCTTTCAGATTTACTATCAAATATAACCCATACTATTGGCTTGGCATATGGTCTCGTTTGCACCTTAATTCAGGCAAAGGTATTTCTAAGAACCTTAATAATCAGATCACAACATCAGGTCTTCCCATGGAGTTTTTTCTCTACTCTTCCTGAGTTGCCGTAAGAACAGCAGTTCACACAGAAGTAGAAATTCATTGTAAATTAAGACTATATGGTAGAGAAAACTTCTTACTCAGGTGTAGCAGTCTTAGTTAGTAATTGTAACCATACAGGGTACAAAGTCAGCAAATAACACTTTTTATTTGTCTCCTTAGAGCATGACCAGATCCTTATACCCACCTCAATTGTTTTCAAACTTCAGTGCTTTTAGTGAAATATATGTCAATTGTCATTAGCAAACCCCAAAATAAAACCAGTCAAATCTTTCAAATAAATAATCTGTATGTAAAAGACATTGTAAAAATAAAAATATTCTCCTTACCAGTCATCTGGTTTGACAGCATTTGGATCAGGTATTTTTGGTCTCTCATCCCAATCATCAGGCTTCTTATCAGTAGGATCCTCTATTTCTTTGGAAGGATTTACTGGAGGAACCATATTCTCAAGAAGACTTCCTTTACTGACAACTGTTTGGTCGATTAATATTTCAAATGTATCATCCGGTTTTAGCACTAAATTGAAGAAATTTATATTAAAGAAATAAGGGAGCCATTTCATTTTACAAATATATTTAACCAAAACTGCAGAATAAGCACAGACTTAGTCAAGTAACAGCAAACATGGTCCTCACTAGCAGAGGAAACAGACTCTTCACTCAGGCACTGGATCTGGACACAAAACCTTGCCCTTGGGGGATGTATGACCAGCAACAGGCCCTCAAAGCTGACACGTGAAGAAAATTCAACTGCTGAAACACATCCAAATACACTCTAAGAGATTTTTCAAAAACCTACCAATTTGGCCAAAATTCTGTGTTTTTGCTTCAAAAGCACAGACAGTGAAAAAAAAGAATCTCTGCCCCAAAAGGCACCTCTGCTACTAAATTACGATCTCACACTTGAAAGCATGAAAACACAAGAACTGTGACAGTAACAGCGGAAGGATCAAAGCAGCATTTTCTCTCAGATTCAAACCTCTAACAACAATTTTCCCTAAAATGCCACACTGCAAATGCATAAACATTTGAAGAGATGTTAGCAAGTGTGAGTGACTGAGAAACCAAGGTCACAGTGTCAGACTCAGTATCCAGATACATTACTAATACGCACTTATAAATATGCTTGCTGGTTAACTAGCATATTCAACTGTCCATTCAACATAATGAAGATTATTAAGTTAAAGTAATTACTATTCCACTTTTATGACAGTTTTCTAAAGACAGGCTAAGAAAACCAGAGTAACAGTCTTGTAACAGTTTGATAATATCTAATGATGACCTTCCAGCCTGAAAGTTTTCAACAGTATTAAAATATTCATAAATGCAAAAATGAAACCCCATATCACCTTTAGATAAAATACAAAGAACTAATTTTTAAACTCCTGTTATTAGTCACATAATGCATTGGAATCACATAGCTCTGTGGAGTCTATTTGAACAATGATAAGAGAATAAATGCAATCCAAGTTTAAGTACCTTGATTCATGATTTCTAACAAATGACCCAAATACAGGAATGCATGCATTCCTTCATTATGAGATTCCTATTATCTAAAAGTGAATGTTTGCTGTGGCATACTACAACAATCTATTTTAGAAACCACTAAGTTTTCCCATGGCACAGCACATGTACATGCCTTCTGTTACTATTCAGTGGAAGTTCATAAGTACAGTCAGTTTGGCTGGATTTGCAGCATGTCACAGATTAGCCCATTCTTCTCTGATTGCTATTCTTCCTCAGAAGTTAGGAAAAGGGGGGAAAAATTAACTAAACTTTCACTTCCCTGTACAGTTCACTGGTACAAGAAGCGTTGCCACATAAATTAAAACCAGCCCATATTCATTCATTTCAGAGTCTGTGCTGATCTATCTGTTCATGCACACTTCTTTAGACGCAGGTGTTGGTGAGAACTCTTAA
The DNA here is from genome assembly GCA_013400735.1 of Pomatostomus ruficeps. Taxonomy (NCBI): domain Eukaryota; kingdom Metazoa; phylum Chordata; class Aves; order Passeriformes; family Timaliidae; genus Pomatostomus; species Pomatostomus ruficeps. Next base: position 35,098 of record VYZT01040026.1, read on the forward strand.
CATGTGGAGAAGAGTGGTGTGCGGCATGCTACAGATTTAACTGAATTCCTCTGAACTCTTCCACCCACCAACCCTGGCAGTTGTACATTTTAATATCTTTCCCAGTAAAAATATTTTTATTATAATAATTACTGAAGGCATTTCTTAATAAAGGCTAGTCAGGGCTGATATGTTTTTTCCTGTAATTGAATATTAAGCAGTAGCATCTGAAAGCTATTTTTATATCCTGCAGTTAAGCCCAGTCACTAAATCATTTAACCCAAATCATTAAGCAACCACCATTCAGAAGTAACAGGCTATTACAAACAAACAAGCAGACTCAATTACAAAGCTTCAGCAGACAAAAACACATTTTAAATCTCTCCTTTCCAATTTAAACTTGTAAGAATTAAACAATACCAAGAGTATATAGGTGTGTCTTCTTGTCCAAATAGAATTTTTTTAGGTCTACATCAGGACGTTCTGCATGTTTTTCATCATATTCGCCAGTTTTAGGATTCTTATGTCTGAAGATAAAGTGTAGTTTGTAATCTTCTCCACATTTATCTGGTCCAAACATAATAGTGTAAGGTGTTTTGTCAAAAAAGTATTCCTGTAGAAGCAAGAAAGCTGAGCATGTGTTACACTGGACATTTTATTAAGTCATTTTTGGTACTTCTTTTCCTTGGCATAGAGCATAGCTACCTATTTCTAAAAGGTAAATGGAAAGTGGTAGGGAAAGTCATGAAAGGAACTCAACAGTCCTCCAGAGCTGCTGGGTGTTCTCTGTTCTGAGGGAATGGACTAACTCTCAGTCTCTTCAAGGAAGATGAATATATGTATATATTTAGACTTTATTCTTATGTTAAGTAGGAATGCTCGTCACAAATCAAAACACCCCAGTATCTCTATCCCTCCACAAACATTACACTAGAAGATGGAAGGGAACTAGGTACTGTTCGTCATAACAATTTTATTTTCCAATAAAGATAAACCCCAGGGTATTAATATCCAGTATTCTATCAGTACCTTTTTCTCAATGCATTAAGTAACAGCAACAAACAACCCTGAAAATACCAGTTATAGTTATTCTCCTTCAGAATACGTTGCATTATACAGTTATGTCAGTATCTTTTAACTATTTATGTTTTCTGTATTTGGAATACACAATAACACGCATGTGCTGTTCAGTAAAAAAAATTGTTTTTCAGGTTATGAGTTAAGAATCTATGGCTTCTATTAATACAGAAAGTCAGACTAAGTATACACAAAACTCCTCCGTCCTGGGTATCAGGCATCACCCATGGAGAACCAAGCTATTCCTCAAAAGAACAACTGATAGCAAATATTAAGCAAGAGGACATACCAGATTCAAGTCATTGCTACTGGAGAGAAGTTTAATATATGCACCACCACAGTCAATGCCTTTTTGAAAATTCACTTCGTATCTGGGCAAAGAGAAAGTGGCAAAAACATTCCAAATATCAGAAAAATACAAATTAACTTCCAATCTGCAGTTCTAATTATGAATACATTAAGACTGCGTATTAGTAACTACTGTCAAAACACTTCTACGTAAGCAAAATGTTTTAACTTACTAATAAACACCAAGTAAAAAATCTGAAGGATTACTTACTGAACAATCAAAGGTTTATCATCAAAAACAAATGCTTTTGTTAGCATTGCTGATATTGCATGATACTTTGCCACTGATTTTAACACTAAGCCTCTGTCTCCAGGCACTGCATTTTCTTTCAGCTCTTCTACTTCCCATCTTCCTAAAACACACACACAAAGTCTTTGAAAAAATGCAGTCTGAAGTAAAGAAATCACAGCCTTATTGAAAGCAAAGCACAACAAATAAAGACTAGTTGCCAAAGTAGGGAAGAAATGTTGGCATCTGCTATCAAAGATGTTACTCCTTGTTGTTCCCAAATTAACAAGAATCTGTAAGTAAACTTTAATACTGTAGATCTGTATCTTTAGGTTGTGGTATCCTACATTGGCTAGAGGAACATAAAATGTTTGTCCAGATTTTAGATTTACTCCTACCATCATCACATAAAAAATGTTAGTCACAAAGCACTGTGCAAAGCTAAAAACCTGCATCATTTTTTTTTCTGCTTACATAGAATTAGAACCTTTTGAGTAAAATCTAATCACAGGGTAGATGACATTCCTTTCTCCTCCCCAAAGTCTTTCCAAGAATTATCAGATTTGATCCAAAACAAGCCTACAGCTTTAAAAATAGAAGATTTTATATTTATACATTCTCCAAATTTGGGAGTAATACAGTTGAATACACATCTGCCCAATATCCAAATAACAAAATTTCTTCTAAAAGGGCAGTTATATTTTCTCAGACATTAACAGGGCAAGATTCACTGGGTTTTTTTCCAGGAAAGAACACAGCACAAACCCCCCTACTTTTATAATCCACTGTAATCTTGAAGAATGCCTGTGTCAATGTAAAAAGTAAGAAAACATCAGGAGTTCCTCAGCATGTATTTTAGAGAAGGTTCATAAATTGTGAAATGTGAACAAAATAGTGATTTACTTTTATTCAACTGAAGTGTCATTAGTCAAAGTTCTTAAGGAAGGGCAGATATGTAAGTCAATAACAAACTCCTAGTTTCTTCTAGCCTGATAAACAGGAAGGAAAATTCCATCCTCTTCAATAGTGTTCCTTTCTGGAAACTAAGGCCAAACAATAATGCAAAGCAAAACAACAAGACTGAAAAAAAGAATTGGAAAGTAGTTAAAAAATGCCTCTTTATCACAGACTTTATTGAATGCTGCCTTTTCTGACTTCAAGCGAATATGACTGTTCTGATATTAACCACAATTTTTTATCTAATATGAAGCCAAGTAATCAGAGAGACCTCATGTCTCATAAGTATCTCATTGTGTGGATATGTCCTCTGCAACTTCTTAATTTTACCAACTATTTCTGGTAACCACTAAATCTAGAATCATCTGTTCTACTCTGTTCTGTACACCAAAGTTCTGCAAATTATGTTTGCTTACCACTTTCTATTAACATTAATTGATTTCATTTAACATAGGAACAGTAGCAAATACTTCTCTGTTGCAGTAGAAACTTTTTCTGTTCTCCCCACTCCCTCTTGAATGAAATAAACTCGGGTCGCAAAATTATTGCCACAGATCACGCATCTGCCAAACAGTTTAAAATTACATTTAAGCAGCCAATTCTAGACTGGGAAATCACAACCACAAACCACAATGATTAGACCATCAGTACAACCTTTTCATTATTGCTTTCCAAATTTGTTATAGGCTACTCTAAGACTAAACTGTACAAGAACCACTAAAGAGCCCTACAGTCAAGCACAGGCAATCTGAAAAAGTATTTTAAAAAAACATCATGCAGTTTTAACTTTCTTGTTTCAGAGGCTATAACAAGAGACAAATCCATGAATCAGTAGGACAGGTGGAAAAAGATGTAACATGATGCTTTAAAAACCTGTTTAACAACTGAAATCTCTCTGACATGATTTCAGAGAAGACAGTTCTAAAGAAACAATATTTATAAACAAACAGTATAAGTATTCAGATGCCAGAGAGTATTCTAGTATCATCCACTGCAATACATTGCTGGAATGACAAAAAAAAGTTATCTTTCCACTAAGTAACCCAATATGCAACATTCCACATCTCAGTTTCAGGATAACAGTCATTATACAAACTAACGCTTTTTAACCTATGCCATCTAGATATTCAAAGATAAGTTCCGTGTTATTTCTCAAAGAAATAGTAGTTATTTCTCAAAAAGCAACAGAACATCACAAACCGCATAGTGGAGGTAAACAATAAAACTGCTTACCATCATACTTAGCAACATTATCATCCATGTCTTCTTTCAGTGTTACAGACAACACCCAACTAAAACAAAAATTGTACTGGTCATTGATTTATCTATGCAAAGCTGTGTTATTTAATAAACAAAGGAAAAACTGCTTTTGCTTCTAGGCTGTGAACCTATAATAGTGCTTTTGAGTCAGCATCATGGAACTGTGTGTAGTTCAGAGAACATGCTAAGAAAAATTAAAGTAGTCTAATACAGCATTTCAAAATATTTCCTAAAAATGTAAATGAATATACAATTATAAGTCTAAAGTAATTAAATTCCTGAATTATTTAATTCTAAATAAACTTCAGTTTTATACAAAAGTTGAGTTTGGCAGAATGTAAGATATACATAATGTAAAAAATGCACAGAAAATAGCAAGTTTCATGTATAACACCTTCAATATGATAAGAAAAGAAAAACGAATCAGCCAAAGGAATCTTAACTTTATCTGATAGTAACAGTACACTGTGGCGCAACTGCCCCGCCAGAGTCACCAGCCCAGCCCACCTTCTCCATGTGGGTTAATGAAGAAGTTAAATGGAATGATTTCTCCCCTCAGGACAGCGAGCCTGAGGGGGAAGGGGAAGGTGAGGCTGGGGAATCCCCTATCTCCCCTGATTTTCCCGCCTTTTGAGTTTGTCTGTCAAGTTTTGGTTCCACCTCTTTCCCCTCATGAATTATTATAATATTCATGAAGTTACTTGAATATTCATGTATGGCTGGAAAGTTCTGTCACCCTGTTCAGTTCATTGGTTAATGCAAATAAGTTCCCTCCCTGTTCAAAGATTATTGGGCACCTGTCTTCCCTTGTCATTCCCCAATTGGTTTGAACCCTGGATCCTCCCCTTGTTCCGCCCCTTCTACCCAGTTTAAAACCCCTATCAGGACAGCTCCCGGCTTTTTTACAGCCCCTGCATTCTCTTCTGTTGTTAGCCCATCTGGCTACAATAAACTTGGGTGTTTGCTAGTATCGACTGCTGCTGCTCTCCCTGCCAGGAGACTGACAGCCTCAGAGGAGAGAACAAACAGGGACCTGCATTGCTTGCAGGCTGTCTGATCGAAGCCAAGCGCTTGTGTCACTCCTTGGCCAAACGGGCAGCCAAGTGGTCAGTGACGGTACACATATATAGCAGAGGGCAAAAGGGAATGCTAAGTGTCCAAATGACAAATGCAAGACTCCAAGTGTACTGCGGACAGGAGATCCAACAGGGCAAACACACTCCTGATCTCCTCAATGCAATGAGCAAGGCAAACTTGGTTATCTCATCAAGGTTGTCAAAAAGACACGCAGTCTCCACACAAAGTGTACATTTGGAGAGGAAAAAAAGGAAAAGGGCAGCCCTCCCTCATCTGGACATACGGTGGTTCTATCTGGAGCCATGCACAGGAATATCTTAAGCCAACAGCGCTGCTGAACTCTTCATTCGATCAACTACAAGAACACATTCTAATCATTAATTCTGGAAAGAACTATTTACATTCATTCTGAACTATCCTCTGCATGGAGTGTTTCAGGGATGAATACTTCATCTTTTCTGCTTGAATTGCAGTCACATTTGTCCACTGTTAACAGAGATGCTGGAAAAGCTTCACAGTATAAATAGCAAACTAGATCCTTGGCCGATCAGGAGAGAGACCAGTGAGGAAATAAAACATCTCTATAAATCATGTGAAAGATTTTCAAGGTCCATTCTCAAAAAAGCTACTCTATTCTTACCTAGTCGATTCACATGTACTTTTTTCCACTGTTTAGGGAAGAAAGGCAGCATGCTGCTTACTTTCTCATAAATCTTTCTTCCATACTCCTTATGTCTTAGGTAAATTATATATAGCTAGACCAAAAACTCCCAAGCATTGTAGCTAAAACTTTGAACATTAGATTTAGTAAGACAAACTAATCTTTGAACAGATCGCAAAAAGCTAGAAATTCGGATGAATGCTATCATTCAAGTACTCCCGTTAAATTTTTGCATCTGGTAATCAAGGTTTTCACTGGTTTGTTTGTTTGTTTGGGGTTTTTTTAACAACCATTATCACCTCTTCTATTTAGTAATTTTTCCTGCAATCCTGGGTGCTGCTTTTGCACTTGACATTCAGAATTGACACATACCTAAGATCATATGAAAAGAAAGAGTTTATTACTGAAATGTAATGGCACTTCACGTCTCAGCTAGTTAAACTCAACTGGCTAAATCTTTATTTTATTTTTCTTAATGTCCACAAACCCAGAGTTTATTAAAAGTTTCCTTTAAACACACACAAAAAAGTAATGTATCTGAAATGTTAAATATCTGAACACATTATGATGTATTTGGAGCAAGCATTAAGAGCCTTCCCAATTCTAACTCTGTAAAAATTAATTTTTATAAAGATACTAGCAGAAAAATGAATACAAAGTAAATCCTGCCACTGTAAGTTAAACAGCTGAAAGTAAAATTTATCATTTTAAGGCATAAGCTTACCGAGACAATCCTTCATCAAAGGTTTCTGTAAAATACACTTCCCCAGTTGGCTTTGGAGTCTGGTACACAACCTAAGAGATATGTACAGATACACGTCCCAACATAAAATTACAATTTTTCATCTGAAATACACTCTCATACCTCCAGAAGTAATCCACCCAGGTAGACCAACATATTTTGTTCATGAGAAATACCTAACATCGTAAGACCCCTTCTCCCCCAGCCACATTTCAATAGTTTGTGTGCATCCTTCCAACAGTGAGCAATTTTGTATCTCTGAATTTTAAAAGTTGCTTCCTCCGTTCAAAGCTCATAACTAAAGCTTTGTTACACCTTATGTGAAACAAAACCCCAAAAACATTTCTGAACTTGCACCAAATCTGCTTCCTCCCTGTTTCTTTCTATATATGTTTTCCATTCTTCTGTTTTCCCACCCATTGCCCACATCTATTTTGAAGAAGAGCATAAAGATTTTCTGATAATAAAGACAGTTTCAAAAGGCAGCTGTGACTGATGAAATCAAGAAACTGGTCTAAAGTCAAAGTTTCAGTAAGACCAAGATGCTTTCCATTTATTTCTCTAGAAGTGGCATCTTAGGACTTGCAACAAAAGGTTCTGTATCTAGATAGAAGTAAAACCTTCTTCATGACTATCCACCACAGGCAGGAGATTCTACAGTTGGGCATCAGAGATTCATTCATTAAGTTTGCCCTGTATGTCACCTACAGCAACTGTAAAACTCAGACTGCTGTATTTGACACCTACTCAGTTGTCAACTCACATTAACTTGCTCTGGTTACAACTAGGCATCTTGTATTTAACCAGCCTGAACTAGACTTCTGTAATCTTACCTCTATAGAAGATTTATCTCTGTCAACATCAGCTTCCTGGGACTGCTTGTCAAAATTTTCCACTTCAACATCTGCATCCAGATTTTCTTCATTTTCCATGCCTGCAGTCACTGAGCTTATTATGAGGACACCCAAGCACAGCCAGTCCCACTGGAAGGGCATCTTGGGTTATCTGAAGAACTGAAAGTTTTAGATTTTAAATAAAATTTCAAGGATATTACCAATACTATTTCAATTTTCTTTATCTACAAGAGGAAAAAAACTCCATTAAAATAATCAGAAATAACTATCAGAAAGTGTTGTCACTATAATATTATCTTAATTTGCCCCCCTTTTTTTTTATTACTAAGCTGTGACTCAATACTCAGACTCTTTTCCCTCCTGTTTTTCCTATGGAAGTGCCTGTTCCTTTAACTTGCCAAATCTAGCAAGAATCTGACTGCAGTATATATGCTTTTTTAAGAACTAAGCAACACTGCTTTCATTTTTCTCATTCGTAAACAATCTGAACAAATAATCTAATTGAATCCGTCTCTACAATGCAGCAATAAGTAAGATCCCTTTCATTAGGAAAAATAAAATTATAGATTTAGAATGTATTATTATCCACTGCCAGAACTGCATTTTTTTTGCCCCTATTTCCAACGAATACATTTAGTTGAGTGGAGAGTATATACTGACACCAACTGTAAGTGCCAAAAGAAAGTATAAGACGGTTTCAGAAAATATTTTCTGTTTCAAAACTATTATCCAATAATTTTCAAGTTTAAGTTAGGTAGAGCAAGAGTTTAAGCTTAAATGTAAATACCTTCCTAATTTCAGGGAAACTTGAAAATCTTTAATCTGTGTAAATATGAATGTCAATAGCAGGCAATCACCCCACCCTCTCAATCTAATCTGCTGTGAAAAAGATTGTCGCCCAGTATTTTTTGCTTCACATCTGTAGGACATACAAATCCAATATTATGTTAGAGTATCCAGTGGTTTGAAGAAGTGCAGTGTCAAAAAAATGCCTCCGCAAGTTTCCTAGAAGTCTTACAAAAAAATGCTTCTTTCTGAAATTATTTCTCTCTGAATTTGGAAACAGAATGAAGACAGATTCTAGACTCTGCACAGGTATTTATTACTTGGTTCTTAGTAATTTCTATTCACAGTAAGCTTAAATAAAGACAAATGCTGTAAGACATTTTCAAACCTTGCATTACTTGTAGCCACTACTATTTATACTAAATGCTCTGCTGCCGAGGTGCCTTCTGCACCTGAAAAAGCAGCCACCCTCTCAGTTACATCATCACTCCTTAGAGATTGAATTGTTTACCACTACAACTCTAAATAGCCCAGCAATTATAGAAATTATACTAGAAGTGTGAGTCTCTTTCTTTCTTCCTGGCTTTATCAAATTTGCTAAGCAACTCAAACAGTAGAATTGCACCAATAATTATTTAATCATTCATTTTTTAACACCCACAAGTTTTATCAAGCAACACATACAGAGACCAAACAGTATCAGGGCTTTATTTCTTTTAAGATCTATTAATTTAATATTAACTGCACTGATTATATTTACAGCCAAAACACTGAATTATCACAAAAAAGTGTTTCACACACTAGTACTATGTCAATACTAGGAAATAATCAAATTTGAGACTAACACCTATTTTCCACAAAACTACATTAATCATATTACCATTCTTTTTTTTCTCCCACACTACTACCCACAATCCCTGCCATTCTTTGTGGGACTTTACAACCTTGCTTGAAGATGGCAAGTGTGTGGTTCCCTTTTTTTTTCTGGTGATACATTTCAATAGTTACCTGCAAATTTTACTAGGGTTTTGTATTCAATTTTTTAAAAAATTTTAGTTAAAAACTAGAGACATTTTTAATTCATAGACCTCCTTAGCAGTTCTAGAACTTAAAATAATCTTGCCCTGAAGATTTCAAGTAATTGACTTTATCACAGGTGAACATATAATCTTACAGTGTATTTTTGAACACCTTTGCCTGAAGAGTATCAGTTTTATCAACCCTGTCTCTTGTTCCTTAATCATAATATTAGGACAAGCAAAGAATTCCATATCAACACCTTCTGGACTCTTTAGCTCCTAGCTAAAGTGTCATACATTAACCAGGTTTCAGACTTGCTTTTTTAGCATACAGCTTGCCTATCTTACTTTAGCTAGTTTGTCACGCAGATGGTCTCTGCTTCTCCTCAAGCGGATGAAGAGCTATAACTTTCTCTTCCAGTACATTTCAGGTGCATTTGTGTATGATCCAAAATGCTTTTCACTTATGTAGATGTAATTTTATGTAATTAGCCCCATTCACTTTTGTTCCATACACAGGCTAAGAAGGACATCCAAGAAATCACACTAGTACTCACCTTTCCAAACAGCTCCCTTCCAAAATTTCTGATGCTTTCACTTTGTTCCAACTGAATCTTATCACTGCTCCCTGATCCTGCCTAGAACTTCCCTAATTTCCTTCAGCTTTCAATTATATCTCTTAATTCTTCCTTCAAGAAGAGAAGGTGCATTTTAACCTTTGACCTTTTGATACACTTTAAAAGTAATCCCAGAAATACTGAAATACGTTACCAAGACCAACTACAGTTATCACTCAACTGCCAGGCAAAGATGGTTTTAACCAATCCACGTCACCTTTTACTTTTGTGAACTCTGCCACACTACAGTCTTAGAATATAAAATGAATCTTTCAACTAAGCCAACAAGTTTCTGGTCTCAAAACAGAACTTCACAGGACACATTTAATCATCTTTAAAACCTACTGAACTTTCCTAATTAACACATGAAGACCTTTGAGAAACTTTTCTTACTCTGTTTTCAAGGTGATGATAAAAACCAGCCAAAAGGATCCTCACTGCTAAAATTTCCTCAGCAGAACAAAGCAAATTATCCCAGTCTATGGCTGTCACACAAACCCTGAACATCTTTACTAGCAGTCTTGTAAATGTATCTAAGTTCAGACTTGGAATTTTAAACATATATTTTCCAGAGCTTTGTCATTTTTTGCCATGGTTAACCACAGCACGGCTACACATCAGAAGGACATTTAAGCCAGCAGTACTATTGCAAAGCATGCTCTAGGGACCAGCAACAGTGCTGCAACATCAGCAGAATATTGCACCTAAAGTAACAAGCTGCTTTTTCTGAGACATGGACTAGTATTTAAGAAGGACAATGGCATAAGTTGAAAGCATATTTTGCCTGGATATTAGATTTTTTTTCCCCATGAGGACAGGTAAGCAGCAGCACAGGCTGCCTAGTCTCAGTCCTTGGGGTCTTCCAAGACACTCCATATAAAATCTCCAAGAACGCTGAAGCAGCCTCGGGGCTGCCCCTACTGCGAGCAGCAAGTTAGGAGGGACATCCTGGTGTCTCTTCCCACCTGAATTATTTCATTTGTGGTTGCACAGTGCAAAAGTGTCAACCCTTGGACCTCTGCACCGTGGCCTTTTGTGTATTCCATACACTCCATTAAGTTAGTGGCATCATTATTCCATTTGCTGCAGAACTAAATAGGCGGCCAGGATCTTCTAGATTATTACCAACTTTTCTTTGGACTTTGAAAACGGTCATGCATTTCCATATAACTCTCCGAGTTCTGCATTCTCAAGCAGAAAGGGAATAAGACAACCATTAACAGGTTTTCTCACTCCAAAGTCCAAAGCTCCTGCATCCAGTATCAACACATGGGCTTTTATCAATTCCATCCAGGGCCTCGAAAAATGGAGGGCTTTTTTCGCACATCCCTTCTCCCATCAGTAACCATGAGCTGCTTTATTCCTCCCCCATTCAGCTGCATTGGCATCAACCTGACATTAGACAACATCCAGCTGAAAGTGCTCCATGAAAAGCATGCAGGAATTCTTCTGCAACTTTTAATTTTTCCTTTATTGGGTCTAAAAACTATACTTCCCTCCCTTTACCTGACGTGTTAAGCACCCTGTGCTGGAATGGATGCCGAATGTGAAATTCAGGAGTTACTCCAGCCGCAATGCTGCACTCTTGCAGGTGCCTCGAGATATTTTGCTGCTACAGCGAGCTCGACTAAAACCTCCAACAAAAGGTTTTAATTTTTCCATTAAAAAAATAAAAGGCTGGGTCAAACGGCCACCTGATGTTCTGTCAGCACCCAACACGAACCCGCTTTTTGGGCTACCTCGAAGAGGGAACGAGGGCGGGCCGCAGGCGCTACCCGCACTGCTCACCCGCGCTCCTGCTGCTCGGGCAAGGGGCCGAGCCCCCAAGCCCTCCCCCGCGGCGCCTTCCCCCAATTCCCCCCCATCCCATCCTCGCGACCCGCTGCTGTTCGTGNATGCAACACGGGACCCACACTCATCTCCCGCCAGCACCGTGGGGTTGGGCGGCCGCCGCTTACCCCGGCCTGATTACCAAGTACCGCGACGCCGCTCCCCCCGCGGTGGGCGGTTACCGGCGGCCCGGCGCTCCCCTGCCTGGCGCGGGCGGTTACCGGTGGTCCCGGCGCTGCCCGGCCCGTGACGGGCGGTTACCGGCGGCGGTCCCGACACTGCCCGGCCCGCGGCGGGCGGTTACCGGCGGCAGGAGCCGAAGCCGGAGCCGTGCCCGGCCCCTCGCCCCGGCGCATCCCCGACCGCGCACGCGCTCGGCGCCCACACCACTCCCGGGGATGCGGGAGCAGGTGCCGCCACTCGTGCCGCGCGCGCCGGCCAATCACGGCGTAGCTCGCGCGATGCGGTCCGGCCCACGCGGCGCGCACGGCGCAGCCGAGCGTAGCCGCCTCGGAGCGTGTGTGGGAGCGGAAGATTGGCAGCGAGGTGCGCCAATCGGAGGTGCTGGCCTAGGCGAGAGCCAATGCCTGGCCAGGCCCGCGGCTGCCGACCCGCCCTGCGCGGGATGCCTCAGCCAATCGCGCGCTGCCCCAGGCCGGCCCCGCCCCTCGGCATTGGGGACGGAGGTTTGCCGCTATGGCCCGGGCCCGCGGGACAGGACATCGCACATCGCCTTGCCCCACACGCCTGCAGCCAGAGATCGGCCAGGAAAAAGAATTTTCCAACACCTGTACCTTAAATTAACGAAACCCTTCGTTACAACTGGACACTCACGCTGACGCTCCAATATACGTGCCGCGAGGCAGAGCGAAATAAAACACATTTTAAATCAATCACTGAAGCTACGCTCGTATCTGCCTTTTGTACTGAAGACAAATGTGGGCATGCCGCTTTCAAAAGTCCCTCAAAAGATTTAAAACGAGATTGGAGACACATCAGAGAAATGAATAACTGTGCCCCGAAAATCCAAACGGGTTGAATAAACATTATTAATATTGAGCTGTTGAAAGTCTTGTGTTTCTTAACTAGTTTTTAATTAGTTGTTTTAATTAATTGTAAGCAATGCCTGCTTTCAGCTAGCACTAATTAAGTTTCTTCACAGACTCTTACTGTTACTGTGACCCATAAATCAGTGAAACCTTCAGTTTGTTAAAACTAACCTGACAAGCTTCAATAACCAGTCAAAGGGAANGAGCCAGGGGCGCCACCGCCCAGCGGGAGCTGAGGCGAGGGGGACAGAGCAGGGCAGCCACCGCTCCCTCCCCATGCAACACGGGACCCACACTCATCTCCCGCCAGCACCGTGGGGTTGGGCGGCCGCCGCTTACCCCGGCCTGATTACCAAGTACCGCGACGCCGCTCCCCCCGCGGTGGGCGGTTACCGGCGGCCCGGCGCTCCCCTGCCTGGCGCGGGCGGTTACCGGTGGTCCCGGCGCTGCCCGGCCCGTGACGGGCGGTTACCGGCGGCGGTCCCGACACTGCCCGGCCCGCGGCGGGCGGTTACCGGCGGCAGGAGCCGAAGCCGGAGCCGTGCCCGGCCCCTCGCCCCGGCGCATCCCCGACCGCGCACGCGCTCGGCGCCCACACCACTCCCGGGGATGCGGGAGCAGGTGCCGCCACTCGTGCCGCGCGCGCCGGCCAATCACGGCGTAGCTCGCGCGATGCGGTCCGGCCCACGCGGCGCGCACGGCGCAGCCGAGCGTAGCCGCCTCGGAGCGTGTGTGGGAGCGGAAGATTGGCAGCGAGGTGCGCCAATCGGAGGTGCTGGCCTAGGCGAGAGCCAATGCCTGGCCAGGCCCGCGGCTGCCGACCCGCCCTGCGCGGGATGCCTCAGCCAATCGCGCGCTGCCCCAGGCCGGCCCCGCCCCTCGGCATTGGGGACGGAGGTTTGCCGCTATGGCCCGGGCCCGCGGGACAGGACATCGCACATCGCCTTGCCCCACACGCCTGCAGCCAGAGATCGGCCAGGAAAAAGAATTTTCCAACACCTGTACCTTAAATTAACGAAACCCTTCGTTACAACTGGACACTCACGCTGACGCTCCAATATACGTGCCGCGAGGCAGAGCGAAATAAAACACATTTTAAATCAATCACTGAAGCTACGCTCGTATCTGCCTTTTGTACTGAAGACAAATGTGGGCATGCCGCTTTCAAAAGTCCCTCAAAAGATTTAAAACGAGATTGGAGACACATCAGAGAAATGAATAACTGTGCCCCGAAAATCCAAACGGGTTGAATAAACATTATTAATATTGAGCTGTTGAAAGTCTTGTGTTTCTTAACTAGTTTTTAATTAGTTGTTTTAATTAATTGTAAGCAATGCCTGCTTTCAGCTAGCACTAATTAAGTTTCTTCACAGACTCTTACTGTTACTGTGACCCATAAATCAGTGAAACCTTCAGTTTGTTAAAACTAACCTGACAAGCTTCAATAACCAGTCAAAGGGAACTAAAGATTGGACAACTAGGATCTTAAATTTGTGGCCTTTAAAGGTTATTGAAGTAACCAGAAGATAGAGAGGCTTAATGCCTGAAAAGTTGGGGACTCCCCAACTGAGAAAATATAATAAAAGGACTAAAGAATGTGGACCAAATTAGTATGAAGAGCAAGAAATCAATAACCAATAAAGGATAGACTACTAATTAATGAAGATAATTATGTAACTTGGAACCAATTTCTTTGTTTGCTAAAAATGTATACATAAGTGAAAAAGTTTTGTACCTTTGCCAGCACAGAGGCTAAAATTCTGTCAACCACACACACCTCTTGGCCAAGAATAAAGTAATGCCTTATTCCCTGACAATCAAAAGACAAGTGAAGTTTTATTTTTCCCAATGTTTTCAGAGGATTTTGGTAACAGACACAGCTTGAAAATTGTGCTTTCTTACCATACAGACATTGAACCTGATTAAGTGCATGTACAATGAGCCTGAGGTAGACCTTATTTTTGAGACTTACGTTTTAAACCACATGAAAGTACTGAAGTAAGATTTCACACTGAGCAAGCCTGGTGATCTGGTTTGGAATCCGAAACTCTTTTTGGAGTTACTTTTTTCTCTTAGGGTTGACCACCTTTGGTTTTGTAAGTTACAATCACAATGCCTAAACTTCAAAACCAGTCACCCGTAAAGTTAGAGGAAGTTCCTTATTCCCCAGACCTGAAATGAAGCCTTCCTATGGGAACGCCTGTATTCAGCCTTTGATCTGGCCTCGGAGCCATGGTGTGTGAAGGTTTAGTGCATAGGATTATTACATGGAAAACCACAGATAAGATCTTGCTTGCAGGGTGAAAAGAAAGCTGCAGGTGTTCCGTAACCACTCCTTGTGAACAAACCAAGCTAATTTACTCGCCAGTGGTGGTTGTTGCCAATCACACACAGAAGTGTTATTGCTGAAGTATTCTTCCACAGCGCTTCCTTGTCTAAACTTCCTGGGGCTGGAATAATTGGTTTTCAGCTATTGCTTCTTCAGTGAAAATCGAAAGTTCCCCTTAGGAGTTTCCTTTGGTTTTATAGTGTGTCGTGGTTTGACCCTGGCTAAGTGCAGCCGCTCACTCGTTCAGCTGGGCAGAGGAGGGAAGGAGAGGAGAAAAAAAAAAACTTAGGGAATTAACTCAAAGGTCCATGAGTTGAGATAAGGAACCAGGAGAAAACGCTCCAAGGACAAACCAGGCTCAGCTTAAGTTGCAAAGTGAAATTTATTACTACCAGAGTTAGAAGGAGGATATGAGAAGTAAACCTAAACCTTTAAAAGACACCATTCTTTTCACTCCCCACCCCTCCCTCCCTCCCACTAACAGTGCAAGAGGGGACAGGGTGTGGGTTTTTTCAGGCCAGTCCATTTCCAAGATCTTCTTCCCCTGCTTAGGGAGAGGAGTTTTTTCCTCTGCAATTGCCATGGGGTCCCTCCCACAAGAGACAGTTCTCTGTGAACCTCTGTGGCGTGGTTTTTCTTGTCCATGGAATGCAGTCCTCCAAGGACAAACTGCTCCAGCATGGAAGCAGGGGGCCCCTCTCTCTCCAACCGGGTCTCCCACCTGGACTGCAGTTTCCTCCGACATCCACCCGCTCCAGCGTGGTCACCTCCTCCACAAACTGCGGGACTTTTATCTCAGTCTCTGTCTCTCACTGGGCTGCACCTGCTACAGCGTCTTCTGGCATCTGTGGCTACTGCGGCTTCTTCTGGCATCCATGGCTGCTGCGGCTTCCGACATCTCCCCGCTCCAATGTTGGCACCTCACCCACGGACTGTGGGTGGCTCTGCATCCCTCATGGACCCCATGGACTGCAGGGGGGACACCCCGCCTCACCATGGGCTCACCACGGCCTGCAGAGGAATCTCAGCTCCAGAGCCTGGGGCACCTCCTCCCCCTCCTTCTCCACTGACCTTGGTGTCTCCATGTTGTTTTCCCTCACATGTTCTCACATCCTCCTCCTTCTCTAACTAAAAGCAGCTGCGTGCACACTTTGTTTTGATTTTTCCTTAAATATGTCATCACAGAGGCGTATCCAACCTTTCTAATTGGCCCAAACATGGCCAGTGGCATGTCCATCATCTTCAGAGCCATCCGAGATTGGCTCTGCTGGAAATGGTGAAGAATTCCAGAAGCTTCTCACAGGAGCCATCTTTATGGCCCCCTCCCCACTACTAAAACTACAACATAGTGGAGCTTTCTTTCTGCAGGCTGTGCAAGAAACCTCTGCACTTGCAAAAACACAGGGAAGAATAAATGGTTTTTGTGAAGCATTAATTACTTACATCAACTAAAACCTTATTTACATCAGAGTGATGAGAAGGGTATTCTGTGATTGCAACGGTTATGTAAAATACATAAAACCAGAAACAATGAATGAAGCACCAAGCTGGCAGCACAGAATGAAAAATTACATTTAAAAATATTTTTTTAAAGCCCAGTCATTTCCTAATACAATTTCAGGTATTCTGATGAGCTTTTTGAAAGTACACTTCAACAATTAGAGTGAAATCTCATTGCACTGTGAAAATAAATGTTTTGGTAGCAAAATCTATTACTTTAGTATATTCTGTGTTTTCACTAATTTAAATAATTGCTCTGGAATTTCCTCCATAGTGAAACTGCCCTGTAACAAGTGAGTGTAAGGCACCCTGAATGCAGACACTACTCCCAACAGTGAATGTGTTGCAGTGAAAGCAATGGCAAAATAAGGTTTCGTATTTTCACTCTAAGTGCTGAGGGATAAAGGTGTCCCCCAGTATCTCTAAGCATGCTGGATTACTGCACTAATTCTTAACCGGCAGTAAACTACTAACCTAATGAAGGCTGCAATATTTGGTCCAATATATGTATGCATATATAGCTACACACACATATATATAGCACCACAGTATATAAACAATCCTGTACATAATATTCTAAATAATTAATGTAAAATAAATAAACAATAAGCCTCTAAGCAATATTATCAAGATATTACTAGAGGTGGTCTTTAAAAAAAACATTCTTCTGAACTGTTTTAGTGTTAAAAAATTAATTCCATCTCATTCTAAATGAAAAACACTCTGGCATTAATACAACTCTACATTAATGTAACCCATTCAATACAAATCCACACATTGCAGTTTATTTTCTGCTGACAGGATGCAATGCCTGTGCAGGAGAATGAGGGTGTAGTCATGTTTCAAGTGCTAAGGAAGTGATACTGGAATTCTGCACATTGACAGGTAGATGTCCAAAGTGGATTATCATTTCCCAAAACCTTTTCAAGTGAGACTACTGTGGTTTACTTTTAATTTTCAAATTTATTTTGAATTTTGACTTGTGACAAGGATTGAAATATCAGTACATGCTTATTATCTAATTATAGGATCCAAAATTTTATTTAAATAGATTTTATTTCTACAAAAATATAGTCACACAAAATACCCTTATTATTTCCTGTAATTACTTCAATGCACAATTCACGGAGAAGTTTTACAATCTTCCAAATACACAGAAGTTATTCATATGGTAACTTGTAGGCACTTATCATTTTAAAAAAATACTTAACATAAGTTATGCTACGTTAAGGCTGAAACACATTAATTTTGAGATCCATTTTCATAATATTAAATTGTTCCTGTGAACTATATTAAATACTTGCAATGAATATTGACAACTTTTCTTTCCATTCTAATTTCCCTACAAAATTTACCAGTGTTTTTAATGGAGTTGAACACCATGGCCGTAATGTTTTTCAAAAATATCTATATTTTTATTTCTGATGAAACTTTTTATACCTTTATGCTTTAGTCCCTGAGGCAGGCTATAATGCCTTATCAATTGTTTATAATAATATCTATATGTACATAATAATATCTATTTAATGTTGCCAAGCTAAGGTGAGATTTTTTATATATGACATATTACTCGAGAACACTTTATAGAAATTACTAACATTCTTTTCATATACCTTTTCATATAAAAACCTAAGAGTTACCACAACTCTTTCCTAATACATAGTATTAATAATTAAATGGGTTTGGAATTGATCTTTTTACCCCGTCCTTTTTTTTTTGTTGTTGTTGCAGTCAGCCTTGTTTTCAAACAAGACATAATAAGTGGCACATCAAAAATGCATTTTTTTTCAGTTTTCAGATGTCTTGATAAGCACCTGAAAAAAAACCAAATCTGTTATTTTCAAAAATCTGCAGTAGCTTTGCCTAGTCTTAGTTTTCCCTTCTTCCAGCTATGGCTAGGGTTTAAGGCTGTAGTAATTCTCTTCAGTGACTTCTGCTGAGTATTTCCGTGTTATGGACTTACTGACATTCAAACACCTGGGAAAAACTTGGAAGAATTAAAAAATCACAGGTTCATCTGAAAATGTTGACATAATGTAATATCCAAGATGGTGACTGAAAAAAGCTTTGTTTGTCAAAACCCAAATCCTAGCAACTACACTTACAGTACTGCAAAGCTGAAGAATCATCCCATTTGAGCATTTCCTGCACTTTCAATGAAGTAAATTTATCTCCTCTTTTGAAAATAATTAATATAATTCTTCACTTGTGTGAGTTTTTCCACACAAAATTCCATTAAAAATTAAATGAAATGAATGATTAACAATACTATATGATTGGAAAAACCAAAACTCATTTCATAATGAATAATAAAAATGCTTTTATTGACATGCTTACCTCACTCAGTATTGCCCAGACCGGAGAATCAGAACTGACTGATAAACGAATAGCCTGTATTTTTCCTATTGATTGATTGATGCTGCCTTCTGCAATGCCATTTTCAAAAGCCCCTAAATAAAAAAAACCCAAGACGCATACAAATATTTATTAGAATGAAATACACTTCCAAGTGAATTTGTGAAAAAGCTCTATATTACAAACTATAAATTAAATTCAGGAATACATTAGGGGAAAAAAGTCTTTTGGAAAAGACTTGTGGGTTGAAATAAGGACAAGGAGAGATAAATCAGTCACAAATTACTGTCATGGGCAAGCCAGACTTGACTTGAGAAAAAAATTATTTATTCATATCAGAGTAGGGTAATGAGAAATAAAACCAGATCTTAAGAACACCTTCCTCCAACCCTGCCTTCTTCTGGGGCTAAACTTTACTCTTGATTTTCTCTACCTCCTTACCCTCAGGGGTGCCGAGGGACAGGGAATGGGGGCTGTGGTCAGTTCATCACATGTTGTCTCTGTTGCTCCTTCCTCCTCAGGGGAGTCAGCATGGCATCCTCCCCCTCCTTCTTCACTGACCTTGGTGTTTGCAGAGTTTTTTCTCTCATGTATTCTCCCTCCTCTTTCCAGCTGCAATTGCTGTTACACAGAGTTTTTCTGCCCCCTTTTTAAAATATGTCATCCTGCAAGGCACTACCCCCACCTGATGCCCCAGTCTTGGCCAGTTGTAGGTCCATCCTGGAGCTGGCTGCCACTGCCTCCACTGGACATAGGGGAAGCTTCTGGCTGCTTATCACAGAAGCCACC
>VYZT01040026.1:54631-65197 GCA_013400735.1 Pomatostomus ruficeps
CCCACCCCAGCTACCAAAACCTTGCCATGCAAACCCTTTACAGGGACTGTAATTAGTTTTCCTTCTAATTAGATGTCTTGGCTTTTGCCACTGGTCGTATTTAAACCAAAATAAGAGTATTGGTGAAACACCATGCATTACAGTATGCAGTAATGCAAAGGGTTTCTTTTCCTTACTAGTTCACCTTGGAATGTTGAATTTATCACAGAGTTAATGAAATCCTTAGCAGCAGAAACATTTTATATGTAGGAGCAAAATTTCTGGGTTTGAAGTGACAATAAAAAATTTACCTATTTTTAAATATCCATCTTTGGTTGCTGGGTAGTTAAATTTACTTCCGTTATCAACCAGTTCTTTTCTTAGCATTTCCTGTAAACAATAAAACAATAACATTTCAGTAAGTATTTTCTAGGGTATGACATTTTATGCTGGATATTATTCTGAAAATGAAATATGGTTGGAAATGTGAGACTTACATCAGCTGGCAATACTTCCACAGTAGTGTTAAACAGTTTATCGCCAGGGTGTTCGACGTTTCCACTCCTGAACAAGTACCTGATGATAAAAGTATATTATTTCCAGGTATTTTATACTTTAGAAGAGTTCTAGGGAAGTATCTCTTTCCAGTTTTGAAGGAAAGTTTCAGATACCTTTTCTTTATATATTTTTGGGCTATAGAGAAGAGAAATAGGCATTGAAACTATAAACCAAACCGTAATATAGAGTCTTTTTATTTTAAACAGAACAAATATTTAAACCATCTTTCTCTGGAACCACAAATTCAAGTATTCCCCCTTTTTAGTGCTGAAGTTCCAAATAAATTAACTTCCCATGTTTAAATGGCTAAGGAAGATCTGCCGTCTAATCAGTTCCTATAATTGTAATGGGCTTCTGGAAGGCAAATGGCAGCAAAAATTTGTTTCTACTGGCCATATACTACATGCCAGGAGAATTCCCCTTTTTTTATCAACACTAATCAACTCAGGTGCTTCTAAACAATCCTTTATAGTCAATAAGCAAAAGCATTGACAAAACAAGAATCCAAGCAAAAACATTTAAAAATAAAAATCCCTGTTTGGTTTTAAATTTCTGGCATTAAGAGTTCTTAGAGTTTTAGATCCAAAAAGAACTAAGAGAATTTAAAGCATCAAACTCTCTCCTCTGGTATCAAATATTCAATGCCTAAAACCACCAAATATTATAGGATTAACCATACATTTTCACAGACTAGCAATGTGATGGCGCTGGGACCAGCCATTAGACAATACCATAAGTAAGTTAGCTTTGTCCAGTGCAGCTTCCCAGTAACAGGAACATGCAAAACTACAGGCTACCCAAGTTTCATAAGGCATAAACCAGTTAATTAAAACAGAACGCCAGTCTTTATTGTAAGAACTGTCATTCACTGTAGTTCACTAGGGGGAGATAAAGACTTAACGTAATGCAAACAGCCTTTCTTTTGGCAACTACACAAATAAAGTTTTCACTGACTCTGTTGATGAAATTCATCAGTTAAAAACAAATTCCTTTGAGAATTATCATGAGAGAGTGTAAAATATTTACCTATGAAATAAAAGGAAAAAATTAAGAAGCTAGCTGTCTAATTACCAAGGAATGTATTTCAGGAGGGGAATTCAAGAAGAGCGGATAAATAGGAAATCATGGATTTTTTGTCAGTAACCAGGTTTATGCAAACAGTTGAGCACTGATAATTTCAAAGACTCGAGCATTTCCCAACTGGATATACATAGGCTTCCATGTTCCATATAATGTAATACTTACTTTTCAACTTCTAGTGGATTTAAAAATGTGAACCTGATGTAGTCACCTGCCACTGGAGCTGAAGCCCAAAAACAGTCTTGTCCTTTATAAACTTTTTCCAAGGTATATTTCTTATGTATTCTTAGGCTTGTATCCACTTTTGCGGGTGGATTATTATGTGCTTTATGTAGCAGATTTTTTCCAAAATCTTTATCCTGTTGATATAAAGAAATGTAATTTCACTCATACAATGGGGAAAAAGTGCATTGATATCTGTAATTACTACAGAAAGCTATTCCAGAAAATACTTACCTCAGTGTCAAAAAATATACAATCAATTTTTAATAGATATAGAATATTGATTTCAGTGTAATCACTGGGATTCAATGTTAAAATTTGTAGACACAGCTGTACTGATTGTTTCTTAGCTGCCAAGATTTAAAAATAAAAATCCTCACAGGAGGCTATTTCATAGTTGTCTAAGATGCCTTCTGCCAGAACATGTGATTGCTGGGCTCTGCTAAAGGCTATGTGAATCTCTAGTCTGATCAAACTGAGAAATATTGGCACTAGTCTAGATGGCACCATCAGGAGATTCCTGAAGCCTGGTTCACCTTTGCTCTTGTCCTTATCAGATATGTGGTTTGCCCTCCAAACTCTCCCTAGAAATCTGTGGCTATCACATTAGGCACACCCTTGTCCTACCAATAGACCTTCTTAATTGTCCTTCATATTGGGAATGCGAACTGCTCAGCCAAAACAAACCATCATGGCTTTGTTTGCATGGAGCAGAACATCTGAAACCTTGTGTTTTGAAGGGGGTTCCTACACGCCAAGAAATGCTGCTGTTCAAATGAAAGATTCAAAGGTGCTTGTGCCGGAGCAGTGTGCCCCACCTGCAGCTTAGATGCCAGATCAATATTGTCTACCAAATCTGTAAAACTACATACTTGGGTACAGAAATGCCATCTAACGCCAAAGATGTGGTCCTTGAAACTCATTTGAGAAACAAGTCAGAACACAAGCATATCATTTAAAAATACGGCATTAATTTCTTATTCTTACTTTCAAATTCTGTATCTTCCCAGCCAATGATGAATAAACTCCCATATGCTGAAAGAGAGATGGTTTAGCACGGATACGTAACTTTGACTTTTCCTGTTCACAGTGTGTCTGAAAAGAAAGTAAAAGAGAGTGAAGGGTTATTTAAACCAAGGAGAGAAACTATGTTCCATAAAGCAATTTCATTATGTAGTTGAGGGTATGGGTCCAGACTTTTTATCCATATTTAAATGAGTAATCCTTAAATTGACAGTCATCTTATGTCGCATACACTGTTTCTAGACCAAAACTCATAATTCCACTCATGCTGTTATATGGATTTGAAAGCTCAAACACCAGTAATTCAGGGATTTCTGCACAGTATGTGATGAATCACATCTCAGAGTGACAGAAATGGATTCAAATCTGAAAGTGATTGATTTCTTAGCTGTTTCTGGCAAACTGTATTTTAACTCTTAGCTTTGTCGCATCATTCTAATTAAATTATTTTGACCAAAATGGACCTTCTTAAGATAGATTCTAGTTACATTCCAATCTTCATAATTTTGTCTCTTTCTGTTGTGTTTGGGAGGCTTTTAATGTACTATAAGTTATGGATCTTTTATCACATGATTAGATAAAGCCCTTAAGTACTGTATTTCAACCACAGTTTTCCAGTTTACGGTATCTGGGACACGACATATACCAAGGAATTAAATAACTGTAATTGGTACTAATTTTGGAGTTTCTTGATCTTTGAATGAAAGCCAACTACTACTTTAAATGTAATTTTTTTCTTTGTGTCTATAGAGCATCATAGTTTGCTACAATGCCACTTAATAAGACAATGAAGCATAATGACAAGGAACAAAGCAAAGACCTAAAATGAGACTTCCTGGCTTGTACTCTTGGTGCTGCCACAGAATTACTATATGAGTTTGGAAGATTGTTTAACTTTTCTGTATCCCAGGTCTCATACCTTAAAATTTGAGAGGATAATGTGCTTACCTTTTCCATCAAGTGCTTTCAGTTCTATAAAAGAAAAATGTTACATTAACTATATCAATGCCTTCTATAGCCAGAAGTTATTAAGTCTTCACTCAGTTGGCTTAAAACCACCAGAACTCATGAGGGATTTATGGTTTCCACAGTAGTACTAATTAAAGGTTCAAAACACCCTGTAAAGCTATAAAAAAACTAAGTATTTTTATTTTTGTCCACAGCAGATGTTTAGCAAAACAGTATAATGTTGCCCTGAGTTTTGCAGTTTCTCAGTGTTTTTCCTTTCTGTAATACTTTCTCACACTTCTTCTGTAAACATGGCCATGGTTTCTTAACAACTATTTATGTTTTCCTAAATTGTCTGTGTGTTTATCATTCCAGTATACTGGGTGGAGAAATATGATAGATTGATACTTTAACCAGTGGAATTAAGAGGTAGTGATTTCTACCTCCAATCCACGGTAATTTGTAAAAACATATAAATAAAGGCAGAGGGTTCTGCCCTCTCTCTCTTTTTGCCCTCTCCGTTTGCTGTCTCTGTGTAGTCCTTTATTTGGCTCTCCTTTGGGCTCCTGCGGCCTAGCCGGCCTGACCCAGTGCTACAGTATAAAACCACAATACATTGTGTGCAAATTGTTTTACTGACAGTTGTTTCTCGGAAAGGCACACTATACTTTAGTAAAGAAGAAATAATTTTAAGAAAATTAATTTGTGATCTTTTTACTGAGAGGGTTTGCAATTCATCCCCTATAATAATGCAGGCTCTAGAATGTCTTGTTTTATGCTATGGCAGCACTACCAAAAGAGCTGCTTCTGGCAGCAGCTGAGAATAATTTGTGGCATGGGGCTGGTGTGGTCATTTCTGCAGGAGCTGAGATAAGGCTGCTTGTTGAGTCAGGGCTTCCACCCTTGCAGCCTGTAGTTCCCACTGCACGTGATAGACACAGGCCACTGCATGCAATCACAGAAACACAGACTTGTTGGATTCAAAGCGACCTGTAAATACCATCTCATTCTGATCCCTCTGCCATGCGCAGGGACACCTTCCACTAGACCAGGTTGCTCAGAGCCCCATCCAGCCTGGTCAGGAACACTGGATGTGGCATCTACACCTTTCCTGGGCAACTTGTGCTAGTGACTCACTACCCTGACCATAAAAAATGTTTTCCTTATATCCAATCTAAACCTACCCTCTTTCAGTTTAGGACTGTTGCCCCCTGTCTTGTTACAACATGTAAAGAGACTTTCTCCGTCTTTCCGATAAGCCCCCTTTAGGTACTGGAAGGTGCTATACAGTCTCTCCTGGAGCCTTCTCTTCTTCAATTTGAAGACCTCTGACTCTTTCAGCCTGCCTCCAGCCCTCTGATCATTTCTGTGGCCTCTGCACCTGCTCTAAAGGTCTGTGGCCTTTTTATTGTACTGGGGACCCCAGCATTTAATGATGGTTCACAGGAGGTAAACATCACAAAGTTTCTGAACCAGGCAGGGATCTTATGGCTCTGATCACCATAACTGTCTTTTCCAATGTGGTGAGCAGATGTAGCTGAACCTTGATATGTTAATAGTCAATCCAGTCTGAAAATTTGGACAAGGTTGAGAAGTGGGCCCATGGGAATCTCAAAAGGTTTAACAAGACCAAGTGCAAGGTGTGCATCTGGGTCGGAGCAACATCTGATATCAGTCCAGGCTGGGAGATGAGCAGATGGAGAGCAGCTCAGAAGGC
The DNA here is from genome assembly GCA_013400735.1 of Pomatostomus ruficeps. Taxonomy (NCBI): domain Eukaryota; kingdom Metazoa; phylum Chordata; class Aves; order Passeriformes; family Timaliidae; genus Pomatostomus; species Pomatostomus ruficeps. The sequence continues at coordinate 60,159 of VYZT01040026.1, forward strand.
CCAGAAGGACTTGGGGGTGCTGGTGGAGGAGAGGCTGGATATGAGCCAGCCAAGGGCACTCAGCCCAGAAAGCCAAACGTGTCCTGGGCTGCATCCAAAGCACTGTGAGCAGCAGGGGAGGGAGGGGATTCTGCTCCTCTGCTCTGGTGAGACCCCACCTGGCAGTGCTGCATCTAGCTCTGGGGTCCCAGCACAGGAAGGACAGGGACCTGTCTCACTGAATCCAGAGGAGGCACCAAGGTGATCAGAGGGCTGGAGCAGCTCCCCTATGAGGAAAAGCTGAGAGAATTGAGATTGTGCAGCCTGGAGAAGAGAAGGCTTTGAGGTGATCTAGTTGCAGCCTTCCAGTACCCAAAGGGACCCTGCAAGGAAGACATAGAGAGGCTTTTTACAAGAGCCTGGAGTGACAGGACAGGAAGGAATGGGTTCCAGCTAAAAGAGAGTAGGTTTAGAGTAGCTATTATGAGGAAGTTCTTTCCTGTGAGGATGGTGAGAGGCACAGAAACAGATTGTCCAGGGAACCTGGGGATGCCCTATCCCTGGAGATGTTCAAGGCCAGGTTGGATGGCACTCTGAGCAACCTGGTCTAGTGGAAGGTGTCCCTACCCATGGCAGGGGGTTGGAACGAGATGGTCTTTAAGGTCTTTTCCAACCCAAACAATTCTATGCTTCTATATAAACACATGCCAAACATCCATCACCACAGGATGGCACATAGAAACCACAAACAGGTGCCCTGCTGACCCTCCTGTGAAGCACAGTGTCTGATCACTTTGTGACACTCTTAGTTGGTTGGAAAAGAGAAAGTGTGAGGAGTTGTCAGTTTGCCTTCTCTAGTGCCTGTAGAAAAATTCACTGCTTTGACCGGTCAAACAGAGAAGGTACAGCAGCTGGGATCCCCAGCCTTCTGCCAGTCTCCAATTTCTGCATTCTCATGAATAGTCCCAACAGGTCATTCCCACTCAAGGGCCATGTGAGACTGACTTGTGTCAGTAGGTTTTCACTACCAACAGCAACTGAAATTGCAAATGCAGAAGTAAAGCTCAGTAGAAACTTGTGGACACCACTCTGCTTTGGCTTGGTCAGAGCAGACTTCCACGAGCTGCTTGCCTGTCTTTCAGGAGCACAGCTACATTTTAAGTATGTATCAGATCTTAGAAGCTGGAAGAGCCATTGAAAAAAAAAGTAAAATATTTCATCTATTGGGTGGAAGTTGACACATGTTAGATCTGGAATGGGTGATGTCAACATAATAGCATCTGGGTTTTAATCTCTTTTCACAGGCAGGCAAGAATTTACATTAGTTGTTTGAGCTCACTAACTGCTATGAGCTGGCCTAACCCACAGAGCAGGATTTAAAAGCTTGTTCCTATCTTTATGAAGTGGGTATGGAGACTCTGCAATGCATTACTAAGTCTAAAACCAGGGACCTTCCGCTATCCCCAGAAGTCACTTATGCTACAGGGTAAAACTTGAAGCTTGCTTGTTCCACTCCCCTTAATCTCCAGCTCTGCTCTGCACATGTCCTGTCTGTCTCTTCTTGCTCCTTTATCAACACAAAATTCACACGTGCAAATCCTGGAGCAGGGACTGGCTGCACTAATTAAAACTCCTGAACCTAAAACCCAAAGAGGAGCAGAAACTCTGGTCAGTCCAAAGTAAGCATGGTTTGAGAGATTTATATTCCACTTTTTGAAAATAAATTTTGTCACTGAGAGTGTTTGAATATTACTTATGTTCATAAACTCACAGTTATACTTACTGCATCCTTTTCTGGATTGCACACTTTAACCCAGAGCAGGTGGTCTATAAGCCAGTCTATGGGCTTGTCCTTATAGAACATGAGAAAAAATTCCACTACGAGTGGTAAGTCTTCTGATTTAAACAATTTTCCTGAAAGCAAGACGTTATATTTTTATTGCTATGTAATCACCAGCTTTACGTTTCAATGTAGTTTGTTTCAATAAATGTTTAAATATCACACCAGCCTTGCACATATAAATGTAATTCTGATATTTAATGAAAAGTTTCACATAAATTCTGGCTTTGGAGAGTTGCTGATTATCCAGCCCCCATGATATTCTCCTTCACAAGGAAAAAGAAGCCATTTGTTTTTAATAGATTGTTCCAATTCCATTCTTGAAAAGACAACTACACATTACAGGGGCACATAGTTCCCCGAGGTGGAACAATTTCCTCCATATGGGAACCCAACTCTAGATTCTATGCTGAAGAGACTCCATTAAAAAGACAGTTTTAAAGAGAACAAAAAGTAAACAACTTTCAATGGGATATTTCCTGAAGAACCAAGCAAGTTTTGATATGCAAGTCCTTCCATGCTTTGAGATATAATTCTGAACGAGATCTTTTTGATCCACACAGCTCCAAATCCAGTTGATCCTGCTGAGATCTTAATACTTACCAATAAATCCAAGCTGGGAGAACTCGAGAACCATCCAATCTTGGGACTGTTGGGCAGCAAAGCTTTTTATACTTTCAATATAATCAGGTTTGGCTATAATATCATCTTCCAGCTGGGGGGAGAAAAATGCAACAGAGAAAAAGAGAAGGCAAGCAGTGATTTTATTGCTTGCAGAGAGGGTGGTGACATTGCCATATGCAAGTGAAAACTGTGTTACATTTGACAGCTGTACTGCATGTACTGAAGCTGTGCCAAACTACAGTGGATTGTTATTTAGCTTCTACATGTATCTCTGGTTCAGTATCACTCATCAAATAATTATCTACAGGAGTGACCATAACACCATGGGTGCTTCTCCCTTTTTTTCATGAAGGAGGACTCCCTGCCTTAAAGAGATCTCACTTAGAAGAAAACATTATGCAAAAAGACAAGAGGTTAAGGAAGACAATAAACAGTTTGTATAGGTTGTATAAGCACTGATAAGCAACAGGAGCAAACTGTCCGAAAGGAATGGTGTCTAAAGCAGATGGTTGAAAGCTCTGGTAGCCTGGGCAGACTTTGTCTATCGTACAAGGTGACTGAGAAGGACTGTGGATGGATGATTACTGAGATACCAGTAGAAAGCAAGTTGTCCCAGGGAATACTGGTAATGAAGGGGTGTGCTGTATGAATCACACTGCAGGACAGGAACATATAGAACTTTTAAGGTGCTGTAAAGGCTGGTACAGAGTACAGCAGTAGAGCCAGCTAAAGGATATTCGGAAGAGGAGACTGACATCCATCAAGGAAATGGGAAAGGCCTTGGCTTCATTTTTGCCTGGCTTTCAGAGAAGAACTTGGCATCTGAAAAGCCAGAAGCTGTTCCTGCTACTAAAGCTGAGGATTATGAATCCAAACAAGGAGGTTGGAGGCAGTGACACAAAGGAAATAAATGTATTCCAGAAATAATTAAGGAACAAGTAATTAATGGTTTGAATTCAGTATGGGTGTGAAAACACAGGAAGAGGAGGCTAAGACTTCAGGAAAATATTGCTGGCATGTAGTGTAATCATACAGTAATTGATTCTAACTGCTGTACTTCACTGGCCCTGTTGCATGTCTGGTGGTGCTGGAACCAGCTTCAGCAAGCTAAATAGCTAGAAAATTAACCCTTTGAGCAAACAAACAAACAAACAAACCAACCATATTTTCCTGCTGGTTTTGTGTCTTCAACTGACTCATCACAGTCATCATCAAGAGTTTGAGAGATCAGGCCCACAGGTTTTAGCTGAATTTGTGCATCACTACAAGTACAGGGCTGGCTGACAAGAAATGTGTTGGCAACAGTGAACTCAGGAGGAAGTAGAATTAAGTTATAAAGATGAGATTAAGAGATCTGTTTTGACCCTGTCAGCTTTTGCTAATGATAAGATAAAAAATAGACAGAGACAAACTGATGAAGATGAATGCTTCATAATAGATTCTGAGATATGGGGATTGAGTTGAGTTGACAGTTATGCAGAAGAGAACAACCCCCAAACATCAATTTACAAAAAACCTTGCATAAAATTAAACTATCTTAGAGGATTAGCTAGGAGCAAGATGTAAAGGGAGAAGACCAAAGAATCCAAGAAGGTTTTAGAGAATCCTTAAAGAGAATTTGAGGGACACCAAAAAAGGATGAAAAACAGACTGAAGTATCTCAAAAACCTAGGGAGGCCACCATATTGAGAAACACCATGGAAAAGTATCCAAAACCAGTGAAGATTAAAAGCACAGAGACTGTGATGCAAGTGACTGTGAATGTAGTAATGAACAGAAAGTCATAACTCTGAAATGGACTTTCCTGAAGCTGACAGTGATTATTAGAAGATGTAGTTTGATATCCCATGTAGGACAAGCCATTAAAAGTTATTTATTTAACGGTGTAATTTGTGTTCAGCTAAAGCACATCTTTTTGGAGAACACCTCCCATTGCTTAGAGATTCCAGTATCAGTTTTTTTCAGAATGTTATACAACATTTTATTATCCTGAATGTTTAATACTTTGCATCCAAATTCTAATTTGATTTTTTTTCTACCCTCAGCTTACAGCCACTTGTTTTCTCATATGCTCTTATGCACCAAAGGAGTTATGCAGTGGCTGCACACAGCTGGATCAGGAAGTTTAAGATATGAACTGTATAGCCCACTTGCCCCCTTGCCATGGGAAGTCCAGCAAAACATATGATCACAGCTAACATCCCTTCACTCATCAGTGCTTTTGAATGAAAAAATATAAATGCATTACAGCAAAACTATGAAAATTTCTTACATGATAGGTAACATGGATTTCCATTCATTTTTCTTATGCAGGTTATCTATCTAAGAAAAGTAAAAATGAAGTAGTAACAAAAAAGTGCTGGAATACAATGAAAGTTTAGGCATCAGACAGGAAAGTTCTTTCTTTCTGAATTTTATTAGAGTATTTTTACATTTTGACTCACTGATAATGAATATGTGGAGACTGAATCTCCTTTTAGGAGCTCTGCCAAATAGCAGGCCTAACCTAGAGTCTAGTGAGGGGAAGGAAAAACAATATAAAGAGTCCTAATGAACTCACTGAGATATTGTTCGGGCTTTAAATCCATTAGAGAAG
>VYZT01040031.1:303-33898 GCA_013400735.1 Pomatostomus ruficeps
ACAATTACTAAAGCTTCGTTTGTGTGTGATTGTTTCTTCATTCTTTATTAGCAAATATTTTCATTGTATTAACCTGAAGTATTTAGTATGTAATTTGGCCCTTGGTATTCTGAGATTGTCTTGGAAGTAGTCAAATTTAAAATGATACCACTTAGATATTGTTTCAATGTACTTTTCATTTCTGAATGACAAAGTTGCATATCTTTATAATTTGATAATGTACTCTGCTTGTTCAGAAACTTGAAAGAATTTTTAATGAGGTATGAAAACGACCGTAGTTTGGGGGGGTCTTGATAGCAGTTGACAAAATGGTTCAGGTGGATTTTATGTAAGAAAACTGCAGAAACCTGAAATATGTCCTTCTGCATTCTGAATTTTTATAGTGATGGTAATAACTATGCTATGAATGTTACAACTTGAAAAGCTGTCAACATTTGTGACAAAATTTAAACTAATTATTTTTACAATGAAAGCCTGACTTTACTGAGAATTTTCAATTGACTTCAGCTTCATTGGGACTAAAATTAAATCCCTAGGATTTTTTTGAGCATTTGTGCTAGAATGCTGTTTCTCTTTTATAAGAAGAAAATAATAGCTGAGTTTCAGGTACGAGCAATGGAGAGAGATTATCTAAGATTACTCCCAGGATTTTTAATGGCCCATTAACACCAGTGAGAATCATCTGAATACAGAAAATGTGTATCCCTGTAGTACAGAAATCAAAGGAGGGTAACAAAGGCTAATGTAAGCCTTTGACATTCATGTAATGAAGAGAACTTAAGCAGAAGCAGGGAAGGTGCCCTGTACTGCACCTCCTAATCAAAAAATCCTTTTCTGCAAAACAGAAAATCCCAACATATGATGCATTATGTGCAATGGCATTGCAAAAAACCCCAAACAAAACAAAACAAACAAACAAACAAAAAAAAAAACCAAAAAACCAAAACAAAAACCCAGTAAGTTTTCAGCTGTAGGAATAGTTAAGTCTGAAACCAGTATGTCACAGGAAGGCTGAAACAATAATATTCTCACTGTTTCTCCTCTTAACACTTCCATAGAAAAGCACATTGTTTTCTTGTTTTCGACTGTGCAGAATAGGGATAATAGAAAGTATGGCAGTATGTAGAAGGGGTACAAAACACACGTAAGTATAGGTGTGGCAGGGAAAATGGGATTAGGTAAGCAATGATCAGTGATCCTTAAATTGGATCATCCATCTTTGTTCTTGTTTTGTTTGTTTTGTCTTCTGCAGAAAACCTTAGGACTTTGTTCCCAGTTGGACCTGTTTTCTTTTCCACTTTATTCAGAAATAAAGCCGTTAGATAAAGCTTTCTTCTTGGTTTTGGCAGAGTATCTCAGCAGTTTAATAGGATAGGAAAAAAAGCTCAACAATTTCATGCATTTAATTTCTTTTTCAGCTTGAAAAAGAATGAATGTGGTGGACCTCTATCAGTCTAAAGGGGAAGGATAGCAAGAGCAGGATGAATCAGAATCTTCTATTCTATTAAAAAAAGAAAGTGATGCCTTTCTATTGGCCTTACTGGGTTATTCTAGGTTAAGAAAATGGGTGAAGTTTTTTTTATTATGCTCTTAGTTTTTTGTTTGCTTTTTGACATAACAACAGGAATATTTATTAATCACCTGAAGCCCCACTAGGGTAAGCTGCATGGTATCAGCAATAGAAATAAGCACATTGATTTTCCAATAATCTGTTTCTTAAATAATCTCCAAAGGGAATGTTGTGGGATTTTTCCAACTACTGCTAAGTGGTTTAGTTTGAAGTGTGAAATTTATGCTTTCTTGTTTGACTGGTAGGAGACTGCCATAAGCATAGGAGCATCTTTATATTCTGAGGTTTTATATTCTTAAGCCATTTACTTAAAGATATTATCTAAATCAAAATAAAACTAGGCAATTTTTCTAATAGTTTGAGCCTTGGCAGTTTTCTGGCATAGAATTTCTATTCAAACATATTTTACCATGTGTCTCTATTAGCATTTTTTAGAGTTTTTAAGAAGGCAGTTTTTATTCTGACATGACATTCTGAAAGTTCATTTTTCAAATGTGCAATCCAGAATTCAAATATTTGTGTCTGATGTTTTGAGAGGTGCATAAGAATGACAACAATCAATCATACCTAATTAGCTCATGACACACTGAGCTTCCAGTAATTAAACAAGATATTAGTGCTTACTGATTAAGATCACAGATATTGTGAGCCAGCTGTTAATCACTTTTCTTGCAAGGCTAATGTCATTAACAGATATGTATCCCTAAGGCTATTTTTGACTATTGGATAGGCTGTGATGTAAGCATCAAATAGACTTTTAAATTTCCTATATTCAGAGCATCTTTTCAAACTTCTGTTACCTTGAGTATGCCACATGAAAATTTAGGAAAAAAACCTGAGTTGTTAGAAAGTGATATTGTTATGCTGCAGTTAAAATCTTCTAAAAGCTTATAATGATAATACACCTTTTACAACTGTGTGTATTGACATGTCAGTCCATAATATTTATATTAATAAATGCAGATATAAAAAAAAATATGAAAATAGTAATATTTTCTTAAAGGTGCATATTTCAGATGTAATCAATGCTTTTGGGAAAAATTCACTTAAATATTTCTTAAATATTTGGTTTTTACCATCTTTATTTCTGATGCTGATTCTTATCTAAGAGTGCATTTAAAATTTACAGCAGCTCTTATGAAGAGACTCGGGGGTCCTGATGGGTAGTGAGTTGTACCTGAGCCAGCGGTGACCCTGGCAGCAGAGAAGAGAGCATTATCCTGAGCTGTATTAGGAGGAGCACAACCAGGAGATCAAGGGGAAGGGATTATCCCTCTCTGCCCAGTGCTTGTTAGACTGTATCTAGAATACTGTAGGCAGTTTGGATTCCCCCAGAGCAAAAAAGACATGGATTACCCAGAGAAAGTTAATTGTGGAGCCACCAAGCTGACTGGGGCTGGAAGCACTTTCCCTGTGAGGGAGCTGGGCTTGTTCAGCCTGGAGACGGCTCCATCAGGACCTAAATGCAGCCTTTCCATGTTGACGAGGAGATCAAGAAGATGGAGCCAGGCTCTTTGTAATGGTGTTTCAGTGGAGGAGACAAGTGGAACTTGAAATGGGACACAATGGAAAACCTTTCCTCATGAGGACAGTCAAGCAGTGGAGCTGGTTGCCCAGCTGTGGGGAGCAGCCTCCACCTTTAGAGGATTTCAGCCAGGCTGGTCACAGAATTGCCCTTCTTTGAGGTTGGCCTTCAAACCTTTCCAGATCCCTTCCTACATGTGATAGTAAAATGATGTTTTCTCTTCTAATACAGGAGTCTTGAACTACTCTGAGATAAGGGAAAAATCCATACCATTTTGTTCTCCACAACATTTTTTGAGATGCTTCTTCTGACTTGTTCACAGAACCCCTCACCCTCATAGTATTGGGGAACTATAACCTATCCTCCAAATATTCTGTTTAAGGGCTTCATAATCATTATAGTCAGAATCTCTTAAAGGTAGGAGTAGTGAGGTTAAGTATTTTTGTCTCTGAACTTGTGAAACAGTGTCATTAGATGTAAAAGTTGTAGTAATTGAAACTAAGGACAACTCTGTGTGTAATTACAGGAAAAAACATACTCTGTAAGGAAGCTCTGTATAACTGATTTCAGCAAGTCATAATAGATTTTTGTCTTCTATCTACTTTTAGTTTTACTGAATGGTTCTTCGTGAGTTTTTGGTGCTAATGGAATCATTGATTTTCTGTGTTCCACAGATGTGTTACCGCTCTCACTATCTACTGCCTTATCCACTTGTCCCATGTTGGTCCATTGAAATGTGTGTATTTGTGTTCTTACTCAAGGCCCATTAAGCCTGGAATTATCTTTTCATCTTGAAAGAAATGGGCACTTTTCTTCTTAGGGTACAGTCATCTTTTAGATTAAGTGCTACGAAAATTATGATTATTTACAGAGTTTGTTGTAAATGTCACTCATCCATTATCAAAGCCTCTAAGCAATAAACTTCTTCAGGCCTTAATAGTTACTTTTCACCCATCCTATGGCAGTTGCAAGCTGTTCAGTCCAGGTGTCCTTGTAAAGCCAGTCAGGCCTTTTCCTGGATGCAGAAGTTCAGTCATATGCAAGAAGTCACATAATTTTGAATATCAGCATGAAATAGATCTAAAGGGGATTTTTTTTTCTGGGATTTTCCCTGAGAGAGGATTAATACCTGTACCATTTGGGAGGATGTTTGTTCAGTTTTCTCTCAGAATCCCTTAGTAATGGAGGTCCATAATTTATCCAAACAATCTGTTCAAGGACTTCCATTTTCCTTGTAACCAGAATATGTTCAAAGGAGGAAATCTCTGAATTATTTTCTTTCCTGATTGCTCTATTTGTCTTTGTAATAGATTTTGAAGTACTTAAAACTGTCACTATATTCTGTTACATGCTGTCTTTAGACTAAACAACCTAAATTTGTCTTGAATTACTTACATATCCTATTTGACGGATCTCTGACCACTTTTAATTTTTTTTGTTTTTCCTATGACCCTTTTCAGCACATTACCTCTTTGATATAGTGTAGCCTTGAAACAACACTGACATAATACTGTATAAAAGGAAACAATATACTAAGATGTCTTCAATGCAACACTGGTGATGGATTACTTCATGGTCATGAAATTATTGCTCCCTCACATTCAGCAGTGTTTAAGGAACCTTGTCTTCTACGCAGCTAAAAAACTGTACCTTTGTTTGTACTTTTAGGTACTGTCTTGTAAGATTGAGAAAAAACAAATCAGTAGGAAAGAATGTGAAGAAAGCACATATTTGCCTTTATTGTAACAACAAAATATTGATGCCCATATCTGCCAATCCTCACTGCTACATACCTGTTTCCATTCTTTAAGAGATGGTAAAGAAATGCTTTTCTTCCTCCATACAGATGACTGTTCTTCCTATAGTGTAACACCTTGCTCTTCTTTTTCCTTTATATTTAATTCCATTTTAAATCTTTTTGTGTTCGTCAAGGATATTTTAAATTCTGTCATTCTCTAAGAAAGTATCTTTCCCTTGTGATCATGATAGGAAATGTAGTGTACAAAACATCAAACCAGTTGTGAGAGAGAGTAGATTTGAGCCTGCTGTAACTTAGTACTCAGGGCACTATGTGGGACTGCCTGAAGTTCTCTTTCTTCCTAACCTTAAGTGATATAGGATACAAATCACTGACTCCAGTTCTTATGTGTCTTCAGCAAGTGTTCCAACCATAAGTATACCATAGATATGTAATTTCAACAGAGTTAATTTCATTTTAAAAAGTGAAATTGGATTAGAGAATTTTGTCACTAGACCTGTGAAGTGTAAATGTTGCTGATAAAATATTAGTCTGGAAATATAATATGGCATTTCAGTGGGAAAAAACAGTTCAAATATAGTGCTTAAAGAATTTTATTTACAAATAAAGAAAGGTCATTTATGAATTAATTTTAGCAGATAAAAATTGAACCGCAGTTCCCTTGAAGCTATGGATATATTTATTAAGGACGAAGATCAGCAAATGGTGTTTTCTGTTGGAGAACCAAAGTAACTCAATGGAGAGGATTTTTTTTTTTTTTTTGGCAAACTATTTCAAAATAAAACTTACAGCAGTGAAGACAAGAATTTTACTTAAATAAGCCTGAAGTTTGTTGTACTAAGCAGTAAGCTATGAGCTTTGGACTGCAGATACAGCACATTGAAAGAGTCGAGGTACCTTGAGAAGGGTCCCAAAACATTCTGCTGAATGGGGAGTGCTCTAAAGCAAATACACTGGCTAGGGATCTTCTTAAGTAGTCAACAATAAAACTGATAAAAGGATTCATCTGCCATTCTAGCTCCCTCTAGAGAGGAATGTTTTCTGTGGTATTGAAAGTTTTGACCTGGTTTTAGAAAGTAGGTTTCAGTGTTTTTGTTTTTTTTTCAAAAACAGAGCAGTGTCTATGCTTTCTTAAAAGTCACAGCTACTGTGATGCTTGTACTACTGATCTCCTTTTCTCTTCCTCCCACCACACAGTGAACATGCACATGAACACCCACACATTCCTCTTCCTGAAGCCTATGTCTAGAAAACTGTCAGAGATATGAAAATCAACATTTAATACCTTCCTCTACCCAAGTGAATTTAAATTTGTATTCCCCTACCTCTCAATGTAAGCACTGAAGTCCTATTGAGATGCAAACTCCCTATGAACTTTCTGCATACTTTTTATTACAAAACATATGATCTCTAACAATACTATATCATTTTGGAGAGTTATTTTGACTTTTCAGTCCTCAATTTTTGATACCAGTTACCTAGAATGGCTACTGTATAGACAGTTTTTAAATGAGAAATAGAGATGAACATAGTTAAAATGTGGGATATACATATACATGCAAAAACTAAGTTCTCGTTTAAAGATTCTTGTTTGAAGAAGCCCTTTGTCTGAACTAGGATTTGCCCACTAGAGTTATATATGGCATCTTTTTAACACAAAGAGAGAAGGGAATGTTCTGAACTTTGATTCAAAGCCGTTTATAATGGTCTAAAAAAAGCTGACTTGAAAGGCTGAGAGAAATCCAGATTAATCTTATTGATTCTGAAAGCAAATAAGGTATTCCTGCACGTCATCCTGGATCATGTCAGGAGTTAGATGAAGTGTAATGTAGGTATTGGATTTTAATAGTAATAGATGAGCCTCAGTGAGACTCCAGTTAAATAGTGTGATGAAAAATGCTAAACTATTTAATAGGTCACTCTGAATATTTCACTTGTTACCTGATCATCTGGTACAAGTGAATGTTCGGAGCTCTTTTCATTGTGTTTCTTCTAAACATACGTAACAATTTCTAGCCAGAGAATTGTTCTGGGTGCAGGATGTATAAAGAGTGCTCCAGAGCTTTGTTCTTCCAGTGTTTCTGTAAAGCATGCTCTGGTACACAGCAGAAGTAATACTGGTCACCAGTCTGGGTAGGACAGTGATGCACATCTGAACAGCAGCAAAATTCAGGGACAGTGGTTTTACAAGGCTGTAGTTCTTCTACTGTTTGAAAATACTTCCTGCTGGCAGCATGGCTTCTAGGCAGATGGTACTGGCATAGTTTTCATATGTTATCATTCACAAAAATATACTGATAAGACATTCACGTGTGCTGAAAATGTGAAAAGACTCAGAATCTTGGAAAAATAAAGAAATGTTGGATTCCAAACAAGTGAGAATAATTAAAGCTTTATACTGTCATTGAACTTACTTTCCCTTAGATATACCCAGCAAACACTGAATAGATTTGTCTGCCCACAATTAGACACTTATATTTGAGTTGTTATTTATATTTTATCTTATAACTCAAAGTAGAGAGCTATGACTCACTTGTTCCCTCCTAGAGAGATGTGTAAAAGAGATCAGGTAGAATCATGCTTTGGAGGTGTCTATTGCTCACCACTGCCTTGACAGATTCTAAACAGCTCTCTTAGATGTGGGTTTCTCTTATGGAAACAGGCTGAGAGAATTGGAGTTTTTCAGTCTGGGAAGGAGACGGCTCCAGGAAGACCTCAGAGCAGCCAGCCAGTATCTAAAGGGGACCTTCAAGAAGGCTGGAGAGGGACTTTTTACAAGAGTATGTAGTGATGGGACAGGACAGAAAAGCTTTAAAGTGAAAGCTTAACATACTAGAAAGAAATTCTTCACTCTGAGGGTAGTGAGGCACTGGAACAAGTTACTCAGAGAAGTTGTGGCTGTCCCATTCCTGGAAGTGCGCAAGGCCAGGTTGGACAGGGCTTTGAGCAACCTGGTTTAGTGGAAGGTGTCCCTGCCTATGGCAGAGGTGTTGGAAGTAGATGATCTTTAAGGTCCCTCCCAGCCCAAGCTGTTCAGTGATTTCTGCACTGTAAACCTTTTGTGACATCCATTACTAGTCCAGTGATGATGTAACTTAAGAAATGTATGTCCATCTTGACCTAAAGAAAATAAATTCTGTAACAACTGTGTTTAATTACATGTTTTACAATGTGAAAACATAGTTTTCTACCGCAACAGAGCTCTGTATCTTAATGGCAACTTTTATGAAGAGTACAGTTCTTTTTCTGACAGAGTGGAAGAAACATCTTTAAGACAGGAACAGTATTTCCCTTCCCCATTTCTTGCCAAAAGTGGAAAATGTGTTCAGATACATTTATACATACCTATCTGATTCTAATACAGTTTCATAAGTCTTTGTATAATAAAAATTGAATAGGACATCATTAATTGGTAGCACTCCTTTGTGGAACACTACAATGGAGACATTTTTCTAATTTTTTTTTTACTCTTTACATATTAATGTCTACTTCAAAGACCATTTAACCTGTATTTTCCAGTAAAAAAGAGGCTTTTTATGTCTAATCCATTTGAAGACTGAAAAGCAGACCAGTTTTCCGCTTTCTGTAAATAATGCTCATTTGTATGCTTTTTATGTATTGAATGGGATAGAGCTTGTTATTCACCATTATGAAATGTTCATACTCTCAAATTTGTGCGTATGTCTTGCTTTTTTGCAGACTAAAACTGGTATTGCATTGTTATATGATGAAGTATCTGAAAATGCTTATGACATCCGACTGAAGCTTACAAAAGAGGTATTAACAATTCAAAAACAAGATGTTGTCTGCATTAGTGGAAGTGATCACAGTGCAAATGTAAGTGCTTCTATATCTCTGTGCTTTTGACTGCACACTTTAATGTCTTTTACAGAGATCACCTTATTGTATTGGAGTGCAAGAGATTCTGTTGGGTAATAGAAATATATGTAATTATCAGTTGTTGGGTCTTCTGTGCAGACCTATATTAATGAGTGTAAAAACTACATTTTTGATCAGTGCTATACATTCTTTATTATGACATTTGTAATCTTAATAGAAGCAAAAATGTCTATAAATACCAAAGTTAAAACATGTTTCCACCAAATATTGCTGGGCCCTTAAATTAAGAGAGAAAAGGAGAAAGTATTTCCTAGTGAAAGCATTTGTAGAGTAAATTGATACACCAAAGTTTTCTTCATTTGTGTATCAGGCAGGATGTCTGTTCAAGGGCATTGAGCTGACTGAGAGATCACTTCACAGAGACTTATTTCACTGTAATTCTCTTTCAGGCACAGATGGAGCTTAATCAGTGCCAGCATGTATGTGGTGCTTTTTTTTACCCAAAATTCAGTTATGCTGCTTTTTCAAAGCCTTTGGTGCCTCTAAGCTATAGAGGAATCTTCTGTGTGACCATTTGGTAATGTCAGTAGATAAACGGGTGGCATTTTGTGTAAGCAGTACAGCAAGGGTGTCTAGGTTATCAATATCCCTAACTGATGTATTTAATGAATTTGGAATACCTATACTTACTGAGTAAAATCAATTTAATGAACTTTGCTGGTGTTTCTTGGAGTGCACAATTCATGGCAGCCTCCTCAGAGTGGGCAAAGGGAGAGTTTCTGTCTGCTTGCTGTATTGCATGTGTCATGTAAACTTAAACTGGCACTTGGGGACATCAAGTGAGTTCGTGATACTCTACTAAGAATTAGATGCGAAAAAACTATATAATGGGTATCTGTGTGTGCATATGTCAGTATGTTAGAGAGAGAGAATCTGCCTATATAATATGTGAATATTTCATTCCTGCTGCAGTAAGTATTTATATAAATTGCTTAATATCGCACATAAAATAATTTGAAATAATTTTTAGGAGTTAGAAACATTATGTACTTGTCCATGGAATTCTGTGGAACATGACTTGCTCAGTGATCGGTGAAAGGCATGTCCAATTTTGGTTGGTTTGCTGAGATAAGTGTAAGCCTCATTCATCAGTTTTGCATATACTTTCTACTTCACTGGGAAGCATGGAAAAACACAATTGGGTTTTTTTTACCAGGCATTGCTGGTAATGCTGATAAGTTGTATGCAAACTAGTTGCAAGAGTCATAGTAAAATATAATGGGACTTAGATATATAGTGTCTGTGCATATAATTATACATGGTGGTTATGGACTCAGTGATGTTTAGATGCCTTGTGTATGAATATCACAGAAAAACAATCAAAATTCTATCCTACATAGTCCTAGGTTACTTCTTGATTGTATCAACACAAGCTAGTTGCACCTTAGAAAATACTGTATCAAATCTGTGTAGGTATTGCTCAACACCCAAAATACAGCAAAAAAAAACCCCAAACCAAAACCCACCCAACACCCCCAAACTCCAGCCTAAAGCAGTACAGAAAACCACCCCAAACAACCCAAGTCTGCCTCTTCCTTTTAGTATTAAGATTTGGGTTGATATTGATGCCTTTTACTCCTACATTTTATGGATACCCTAAATAGTATTTCCTGGTAGAAGACAGGGCAGGGGGACAAGCTTTGATAATACTTAAGGAATTGAATTTTTAAATTAATTCTGGAAAGTAATAAACCCTGCAGCGGAGGCGTAGCTGGGATATGCAGCCACTGCATACAAAATGAGTCCAGGTTCCTTGGCTGTATTTCATCACCAGTAATGATCACAGTAATAGGTAGAGCCTAGAAAGAAGTGATTCCCAGGACTATGGCAAAGAGAGATAGTTTTTCTTGGTTGTAGATGTAGTGTAAATGTGCAAAAGTAAGTGAATTTCTGGTGTAATTCAGATGGTAATTTAGGTTGGACTTGCAAAGTATTACATGGCTCTTAGGTATGACACACATTCAGAAGGGATTTCTCCCACCTCATACTATTGAGGAATGAGAGTGGGCAGTCCTGCCAAGCTGCCCTTTCCTGGAAAACATTGTTAACATTATCTCCTTATTTCCCCTAAGTTTTCTCATTGAAGACTCTGAAAACTAGGTCTTAAGGGTCTGATCTGTTGTTTTTTTGTGTCCCTTACAAGATCTCCCCAAGGTCCCTTTGTGAAAGTGTTATCTGCAATCCTCACAGGATTCTGTTGTCTAATGAGGAAAATGGATTAGACTGGCTTCATGGCCATATTTGCTTTTTCTGTATTATACTTTGAACCAAATCAAAACTTTTGGACAAAAAGCACTTAATATGAAGGCAAATTGAGTGTAACATGAAGAGAAACACTGTCTTTTTTACCATATTTAAATTTCTAGTAGATGGGAGCTCAAAAGCAGAATTTGAAATCAGACTGAAATAGCTGGTAGTTCTCTAGCACTGATTTTGGTGAGTCTTAAAGTTACATGACATAAATTCCAGAGATAAATGCTTTATATTTCAAATGGTTAAAGAAAATAATTTTCATCTCTGTTCTGTATGATACAAAATATTAATAGAAAATTGTAACCTGAAAGTCAATGCTATAGCAGTCATAAACAATCACATTGTCTTACTGATTTATTCTCCTTTCTCTGTATTTTTTAATTCTCAGGTACTCATAGTTAATCTTTGTTTTACACAAGGCCATTCTTCAAACTAGTTCATTTGCAACAAAAATAGAAATGACTTTTGCCTTCTTTTTGTACTCACCTCAAATGCATGGGAGGAGAAAAGAACTGGATTTAGAGTAACTTTTCGCCCTGTGTGGGATATATGAATGGAAAATGATTGAAAAAAATATTTGGTTTCTACTTGTAGTAATACTTTTTTCACAGCTTACATAGGACAGCATTTATGGGATGCATTTGCTTCCATCCTCCCTTTTTCTGATAGGTTCATTAATCCTGAGGAACACTGAGGATGGGATTTGCAGCTGGGCATATCTAGCTCTGCTAGTCTGGTGTAGTTCTGAATGCTACACTGAGGACTGGCAAAGACATCAGTGATCACTAGAGCTACTGTGGTGAGTTGAACTTTCAGCAGTAGAGATTCAGCAAAAGGATAAAAGACTCGTACTATAAAATACCTTTTGCTACCATCATCTAGGTCTATTCCTGTTTGATATTTTGTCATCTACCATTCATTTAAGTGCTACTTTTAAGCATTGAGAAAGCTTCACTTTTGATGAGAAATTTTATACCTGGATTTCTGTAATTTAATGACAGTTCAGCCCATTTCACTGCTTCTTGCAACCCTGGACTTGGATGTAGAGTAATGAGAGAAAAACATGGTTATTGAAATTCAAGTTGTATATAGAAAAAATAATGTAAAATCAGCTGCTTCTTTTTTTTAGTATTCAATTTTTTTCACAGTAGAAAAGCTGCTTTTAAGTATCTGTAAAAATCCTTCTGGATTTGGAGCCAATTAAGGAAGTAATATTCTACAGTGCTTTTTATGTAATATTATATTTATAAAAATAATTTTCTGTATAACTATTTATAAATATTTATATTATTTATATTTATGTGCTAAACATGCAACTTTTCCATCAAAGTGCATTTCAGATCTTCAGACTTGGCAAATTCTAGTGTTCTAAGCAAGTCTTCATGCCTTTTGGGGTGTTCAGATTTTTAGGATAGAAGAGAATGGGTACATCAGAATCACAGTGGTGGAGTTGCCCTCTATGTGAGACTTGGACTGTATCAGGCTCTGTCTTGAGGTGGATGATGAGCAAATTGAGAGCTTATGAGTTAGGATAGAAGGGCAGAGTAGGATAAAAGGGCAGAGTAACAAGGGTGGCACTGTTGTGGGTGCTTGCTGCAGGCTCCTGGTCGGGAGGAGAGAGTGGATGAGGCCATGTCCAGGCAGTTCAGAGCAGCCCCACAGGCAAAGGCCCCGGCTCTTGTGGGGGACTTCAGCCACCTGGACATTGCTGGAGAAGCAACACAGTGAAGCACAAACAGCCCAGGAGGATCCTGGAAAGCATTGATGGCAACTGCCTGACACGGATAGTGGAGGTTCCCACAAGGAATGGTGTGCTCCTTGGCCTTTCACTAAAAGACAGGGAAGGCCTTGTTGGACGTGTGAAGGCTGGGGGCAGCTTTGGCTGCAGTGACCATAAAGTTCAGTATAGAATAGGGAGAAGCAGGACAGCAAGTAAAATTGTAATCTGCAGCCTCTTCAGGGCTAAAGAGCTATCTTTAGCCTCTTCAGGGGATCTTCTTGAACGAATTCCCTGGCAACAGACCTTTCAGGGAAGAGGGGTCCAAGAGAGTTGGTTAATATTAAAGGATCACTTCCTCCATAGTCAAGAACAAACCATCCTAGTGAGCAAGAAATTGAGTAAAGGGGGCAGGAGACCTGCATGGATAAAAAGGAACTCCTGTCATTACTCAAATGTAAGCAGGAAATGCAAAGGAGATGGAAGCAGAGTCAGACCACTTGGAATTAATGTAGAGAGATTGTCAGAGTAAGTAGAAATGAAATTAAGACCAAGGTCCATCTGGAATTAAATCTGGCCAGGGATGTCAAGGACAAAAAGAAAAGCTTTTTCAAATCTATCAATAACAAAAGGAAAACAAAGGATAATGTGGGCCTGTTATTAAATGGAGAGGGGACCCTCATAAGAGAAGGTGCAGAGAAGGCAGAATTACCAAATTCTGCCTTCGCACTGGTCTTCACTGGTAAGACTAGACCTTTGGAATCTCTGACCCAGGAGACCAGCAAAAGGGACTGTTGGAAGGCAGACTTTCCCTTAGTCAGGGAGGATTGGGTTAGAGAACACACAGTCATACTGACATCCACAAGTCCAGGGGCCTTGATGGGATGCATCCATGAGTGCTGAGAGGGCTGCCGGACACCAGCAAGGCTGCTCATGATCATCCCTGAAAGGTTGTGGCAATCGGGAGAGGTGCCTGAGGACTCGAAGGAAACAAATGTCGCCCCAGTTGTCAGAAAGGGAAAGGAGGAGGATCGAGGGATCTACCAGCCAGTCAGCCTCACCTCAGTACCTGGATAGATGATGGAGCATCTCATTCTGGAGATCATCTCTTACCGACATGGATGACAAGCAGGTGACCAGGAATAGTCAGCATGGTTTCACTAAAAGTAAATAATTGTTGAGGAACATGGTTGCCCTCCATGATGAAACAGCTACCTGGGTGGATAACAGCTGAATCTCAACTTCAGTAAGGCTTTGGACACTGACTCCAACAGTATCCTCATAGGCAGGTAACCGAGCACTGGAACAGATTGCCCAGAGAAGTGGTGGAGTCTCCTTCATGGGAGACATTCAGGAACTGTCTGGACACAATCCTGTGCCATGTGCTCTGGGATGACCCTGCTTGAGCAGGGAGGTTGGATTAGATGACCCACTGTGGTTCCTTCCAACCTGACCCATTCTGTGGTTCTCTGAATTGGTGCACAGTCTTGGAATCCAAGCACAAAAGTATTAACAGAAATGGTGAATTGAAAATAAATAGACAGTTGTCCCTATCTGCCAAGTATTTTTAACAGAAGATATATTTCCCCCAAGATTTGAAGTTTAACAATATTCACAGAAATAAATTAATTGTATGACAGACAGGGAGAGATAAATTTTAATTAAAGGAGAAACAGGAAGGCATTCATTTTTGAACTTTATACTTTGTTAAGGTATTATTTTACTTTAACTCTTTCTCACCTTACTTGCTAAAATTAATTTCTCACATACATTACCTCATCCTCAATATTCTTTCTTTTTCATCCATGTATATTGCTTCATCCTTCTCCTGTTGTCAGTCCACAGTTTTATGCCTCTCCTCTTTTCATAAGCATTTTCTTTCTTTTATTTTGTATTTTATTTTTTGTAGGAAAAAGAATAGAAATGTATCTGGTTTTTTTATCAAGATTGGTCCTTCTCACAGAGCTGAATTGTCTCTGAATCGGTCAGGGGTCAGGCAAAGAGGTTTTTAATGCAGGCTGATGGCATCTTGATTGGAAGAGGTCTCCTCAGAGACGTATTTGAGTCTAATAGAATTAGTGTAAGAAAAACCTTTACATGCCAGGTACTCGATTGTCCAGCTTCACAAGCTGTGTCTTAGAATGAAGCAAAGTAGGTTAATAAGGAAGAAAAATAGCAAGATTAGTTGTTTTGTTGATTAAAAAAATAGAAGCAGCGTCTGAAAATACTGTTTAAATACCTGATGAGATTGCTATGGCTTTTCTTTAAAACTCAGATGCTAATAAGAACACAGAAGAGTGTTATTTTAGCAAGCGTCTAGGGAACCTATCTACAATAAAATCTAAAAGTTGTTTTGTTTTTTTATTAAATTCAAGGAAATTTCTGTCTCAAGAGCTGCTAATATTGCAGTTTGCCCAGTGCCTATTCTACCATTGCTGGTGTGGTGGTTTAGACCAAAATTATTTTTTTAAAAAAGCTAAGAATGAACAAGTTCTATCTTTTTTTCCTATCTTCTTTGAAGCATCAAGTGAATGATTAAGAGTCTTCCTTTTGAAACGAAGATCACTTGTATGGAGAAAATACATTATTTAACCATTTGTTATTTGTTTTCCATGTTTTGGAAAGCTGACCTAGATATTTAGAAGATAGCTATCAAGTAGTTCCTTAGGATCTTTATTATGGCAGATCATATGCTTGTGGTGTTGTCACTCTGAGAACAGTTAGAAGTTTGCATCACAAAATAAATATGAGTATTTCTCAGCATGACAAAAACCTTTATTATTAAAGATTAAAAGAGTAAGTAGCTTAAATAAAAAGGCTGATAAATAGAACAGAGGAATGCAAAGGACACTATGAATATCCCTGGAAAACCATCTCTTCCTGAAATGTGGAAAGAGTCCAGCTGAGGGTAAGCACTGATACCAGCAAGATAAAAGAAAGGCAGCACAACTTTGATAAGCCACACATATGCATATGTGTTCTTTAATTGAAATTTCAATAAATCTATTACACTTGAAGCTATGACAGAGTGTCAGGACTGGTAAATTGTAACTCAGACATTGTGAGAGGTCTTGTAGCAGTTTAAAAGTTTCAACATTTAGGGCAAACTGCCTGACTGTGATGGAAGCGTGAGGCTTTTCAGTTTCAGTATTTGGGCTATTGATAGGTTGAACTTCTGATATTCATCTTCACTATAGCCAACCTGTGAAATGCTGTGCAAAGTTGAATGCAGATGGAGTTACTCAGAAGAAAAGCTGTATTCTGGCAGCTTTTAGCTATAATTTGTTGTTCTAGGATGCCTTTTAAATTGAAAGAAATCAGCTAGTTTTTAATAGGAAAAGTATTATGTGTTGACACAGGGTCCTATATATGTTAGTAGTAACTCTGAAAATCCATATTTTTAGATGATCTGCATTGATGTAATTTGCATCTGAGAAGAGTCTGGCATCTTTTCACACCACCCGCAAAAAAAAATGTCCTGTCCCAAACTGAATATTTTACAACTCAGTGGAGGAGCACCTGAGAATTATTCTGAAGTCATATTGAGACTGGCTGTGCTTCATTCAGACACATTAATATGATTTCCCCACTCAGAGGAATAAAACACCATGGGGTTTGTCAGCCATCTTTACTAGAATAGATCATGTAATAATTTATGTTGAAAGGGACTTCTTGAGGTTATTGAATTCAAGCCACTGCTGAACCCACTCAGCTTGCAAGTTGTGAGGACTTTGTCCATTCATGTTTAGAATATCTCTAAGGATGGAGATGCTACCAACTCTCTGGGCAGCTCTTACTTCTTAACCATATGAAGTTCTTTCCTATTGTTATGCTCAGTTGCAATTTCCTGTGTTGCAAGTTGTCACTGTTGCCTCTAATGCTTTTTCCTTGCACATCTTTGAGAACAATTGTTTGGGGTTTTTTTGGTGTTTTGTTTTTGGTTTTTAGTTGCATAACATTCCCTTAGCTTAGCCACCTTGTAAATAAATTGAGTGACTTCATTTTAGTCTAAAAAACTCCACAAAAATTCACCAAAACATCCAGTTTCTCCTCAAAAACCCCCACAAAATAACCCACAAAAAACCGCACAAGCAAACAAAAACCCACCAACTTGTATCTACAGTAATAAGATAACATAACACTTATAATAAGATAATAATGTAAACTGGTGACATGTTACTAGATTTAATCTGCAGATGTCCTAGGTCTTTGTTAGCATATGAAAATATCTGCTTTGACTTTATACATGTTCAGTTAAAGCTGAACAGCAACTGACATGCCTCAATTTTTACTGCATTCTTCCTGTCCTTTTCAGAAAAGATGAGATCCTGTGCAGTTCAAGAAGTTAAGCTTCAAAACTCTTCCATTCAAAATAATCTTTTGCTTTTTGTCTACCTGTTCCTTATTACATCTTGCCATCACTTGATGGAAGTGGAGCATGAGGCATTGCATGATACCATGGAGGACTAATTTGTCTTTCCCTCTCTTTCTCGAGGTTTTTTTGACTTATATTTACATTTTCTCAATATTTTTTTCCACTTTATGAGTTACACTGTCTTTTTAAAGAATGCAACTATTTCTAAGAATATAGAAGTCTATTTTAAATGATCCAGACTTGGAAATAAAGTTTATACAGACACCTATGAACAAAAAGCTTTTCCTGAAAACCAGACATTATAACCAATAGTATGGCAAATCCTACTTGTAGTAAAGTTCTTTAATTCAGACCCCACCCCCAGTGTAGTTTTTGAGAAAAAATGCATTATTTTTCAATGCATTCCTTGGCTGTTTACCTGGTTAATTATAAGATGCTTGTGGTTACAGTTTCCTGAGAGAACAGTCTTGAGGACTTGTGGAAATGCAGACATGGTGTGTTCAGTCAGGCTGTAACTAACTGTGTGATATTTACATTTTCCTCATGCTGCACTCATTTTTTAAGATTTTCATATACTCAGGATATACATAAGTAGTAACAGCAGTGAGTAAGGAAGCAGCAATCAAAACTCAGTGCTTTCTGGCTTCTAGTCAAGTATTCTTTGATCCTGGCTGCCATATACTGGAAGAAGGTTTCTCTGTTCCAGTTCTAGGTGTTGGCATTGCAGTTCATCTGGTGTGCTGTATGATATATTATATATCTTTACATGTTAGCATAATCCTGTGTGGTTCTAGCCTTGTCATGTAGATGCCTATATTGATTAACCATAATCCAGCACCATCTCTTGTTAGCATGCTGCACATACATGCTTTTGTCAGTATGATGTTTCTTTTGAATTCCATATGGAAATAATTTTGGCAGCAGAAGCCCCTACTGTACTTTTAAATCCATATTTCTACCAAGAAAGTCAGCCAGCAGGTGCACTGCAATCTGCAGTCACTGGGGAGGTGGAATTTTGCTGCCAATGAGTGAGAAGTGAGTGGAAGTGGCAAAATGCTAAATACATGTTGAACAATTTGCTGAGGAAGCTCAGAGTCTGGAGAGGGGGAGGGTGTGAACTGAGAAAATCCTCATCATGGGAACTCCCCATCTTGAGGAGAAAATTTCCTGAAGAATTTCAACATGTCCTTGTTCACCACATCCTCTTTTATTCTTTTGGGATATGTAACAACCATCAGGTTGTCTACATTTTATGATACATTTTACTGGGTCTCACATTATTACAAGATCTATTTATTCAGATATTTCCTGTCTCGTAAATTCCTTGTGGTACCTTCAAGAGTTGCTAAGAAAAGGAACATATGGCTGATATGTTAAGTTGTAAGAAGAAAGCTATCCCAAGTGAAACCAGGACAAACTATCTTCTTACCCCTTCAGGTATCAGGCTGTTTCTTCCCTTGCATCCATGCAGGACAGGTTGCAGGCTTCTCTTTAAGTTTTCCTGTTGCACTTTCTTGTTTTGCTTTTTCCCTTTCCTTTGTATGTTTCCCAAGAGCCTGGGTGGAAAACTGCTTTTCTTTTCTATTGCAAACCTGCCATGTAGTATCTGTAGTTAATTTGACAGCTTGCTTTCAACAAGTAAGGAGAACTTCTGAGGCTATTCCTTCCAATAAATACCAGATGCAACTGTAGAAGTAGGAATAAATTTATTTATTAAAAAAAGTCCTGTAAACAATGCAGCAATGAACAAATTCTTTGTTCACATTTTCCTATTTTCTTGTTTATCCGCTTTTTATGTTTAATGACTAGTCTGCTCTCTATTAAGGTAATAATCTGTTGTGGTTTGAGCCTGGGGACTAGATAGGCTCAGGTACCAAGGCATGTTTGGTCATGGCCATTCATTGAACACATAAGTTATACATGTTCCTTTTCTGGGTTAAGTAAAGGTGACCAGGACACTTGAGTCAAGACTAGTGATTTTTGTCTTAATTGGTAATTTTGATGATGTGTCATGATACTGAGCCTGTTGGTGCCCCTGCATTCCATAGCATTTGTTGGTGTGGCCGTTGTTATGAACATTACTGGTATCAGTTGACCCATTTTTGCCAATATCTCTCTGAAGTAGTATAAGGCATATAGCATGCTTCAATAACCGTAGAGCTTGGCACAACTTCTCTTAGCCTATGGGCACAGACTCAGGCTAACAAGTGGAGTTGGTACCAGGAATTTAACCTTGTAATGCTATTGGTCAGTGAAGCCAAAAGATGGTGAGGAAGTAACTGACCATCACACTGGGGCAGTGGTCAGCTTAGTTACCCCCAAGGCCATCCTTGGGAATGAGGAGGTGTGACCTTGGCAGCTCTGCCCAGCTTCTAACTGTCGTCCTACCCTAAGAGAGTTACAGTTGCTCTCACTGACTTTCATGCTGTCAAATCAGTCAACATCCAGGTCCTGCAGCAGGAAAGATGGCCACACAGGAGAGAAGTCAGCACAAGGATTCCCCACTCAATCTCCTTGCTGTGTGTCATGGGGACACGGCAGTCCAGGAGGACACTGGTAGAGTCATCACAGTAGTCTTACTGATGAGTAGAAGGGAAAAGAACAAAATTAAACAGTTGGTGATCTTTCTCTTCAAACCTGTTCCTAGTCATTGTGAAGGGACTTGTTTCTTAGAACAGTTTCTACAAAACCTGAAAAACATGGTCTGTGTCAAGTGCTCCAGCCTTTTCTGCTATGTGCTTCAATTGATGCTTGGAAATAATATATGTATTCGTTAATATTTTCATGCAGACTGGAACAGAAAAGTGAAATATTGTACATACAGAGTCTTTTTTTCAAAAACATCTCTTTATATCAATGACTTTGGAGTGCTTCAAGCAGAGTCTCCTTCTGAAATCCCCACAGCATATATAGATAGGTAGATAGATAGGTAGATAGATAGATAGATAGATAGATAGATAGATAGATAGATAGATAGATAGATAGATAGATAGATAGAATTTTTTTTTTCTAATGAGAGATCCTTTACCACAAGTGCCAGTCCTGGGTGTTAACAACCTGGTAATAATGACATATTGGGTAGGCGCTGACAGGTGGATATAAAATCTTCCTAAAACACAGCAACAGAAATAAGCACTTCAATTGCATGGTCATGTTGCCCATTAAGGTCCAGTCCTGTCACTTCATATGAACAAATACCAAGACATAAAAGACCTTTCCAGAGAAAGGTTTTGTATTGAGTCATTGTTTTTTAACAGAATCTAGTCAGTCTTTTGTCTAGAGCTATATCATACCTAAAAGATGGATATTTGACCATTTAGTTCTCCCAAATACATTTGAAAGTGTCATTCAGTTTGCAACTAATAAAAGTCTACAATTTTTTCACCGATATTATTCTTTTTAGCTGTTATAAGCAGCACTGCACCTGTTACCAAGCAGTGTCTTCTCTATACAGTTGTTGACATAGTTTTTTTTTTTAATGGTGTCTATGTCTTATATGGTTAAAATTTTATGCTGTGTCTGCTTTTCAATATCTTCCCTGTCTGGCATCATTCTTGGAGTTCCTGAAATTTTCTTCCTCACCAGTTGACAGCTTGCAACAATAAAAAGTCTCAGAAAGATAGGAATATTTCATATTGGTATCCTGAAAATTACAGTTTTATTAGTTACCTTCAGTCTATTCAAATGCATTCCTAAGTTTTATGCGGGGTACTGCTTTGTCCTCTAATCTCCTAGAAACAGGAAATGCAACAGGCCATTGTGCCATTGTGTACATATTTGCTGCTGCTTGTAGCACACCTGTAATGAGTGATTGTTACAGTGTACACATCGAGTACTTTGGAACACATGACAATAAGGGTTTTAAGAAACTATAGGCACTATTAAACAAAACAAAACAAAATGCTAATTTTAAAGCAAAAAGGGTTAATTAAAAAAAATATTTCAGGTTTGCTGTTCAGATTGATAATTAGTAAGACTGTCTAAAGTTTCCCTTGCCTATAATGAAATGAAATTACACAGTCAACTATAGCACTGTATTTTTATTTTTTAAAGACTGATACAGATGTCTATCTCACTTCACTCTAAAACCATAAATAAATTCATCTGGAAAGAAAAATTATATCTAGCCTGCAGGCAACCAAAAAGTGAAATAAGTTCTTTGTATGTTTGACTGAGACATACACATTGGGTTTTTAACTGCACATCTGCATGACATTAATGTCACAAAATGATAGGTTTGGTTTTTTTCCCCACAAATACTGCCGTTCAGTTTTGGCAAGACATTTTGGAGTAGAATTTCCTTTCGTAGTTGCTTGCAAAATGACTGTGGGTTTCTGTCCAAATTTCATAGTCATGAAATTTTGTACTTGTATAACAAATTCAGGACTGATTCAGACCTAAAGACTACCAACTGTCCGTTTTCTGACAGCAGCTGTTACTGTTTCCTTAGAAAAGCCAAGCAGGGCAAGAAAGTGATGCTTTTCTTAATACTTTCCCTGCTTCTAATTGTACAGTGCTTCCCTAATTGAAGTACAATTTTGTATTAGCTCTGAACAGATTTATTTTTGCTATAGCTGTTCAATATCCCCTTGAAACCATGTAGACTTAAGAACATGCAGTATTTTTTTTCACCATAGTGTGCTCACTCACACTGTGGTTCACATTACTCAAAGAATGATCTATTTTTGTTTGTTCTTATCCTAGTTCATAAAGGGAACTAGGTATCCTAATAGTGTCATTTGATACCTTGTAGTTTTTGTACTGGAAAAGGCTGTAAAAACTGACTCCTGTTCACTGTCTTCTGTGCTACTTACTGTAGCCTCCTGATCCCCAGTCTGTCTCCTCTCCTGAATGAAGAGTTACAGCCTATTAGAGTATTCCTTGTAAAGGAGGAATTTTTGTGCTTCCATCATTCTGATTGTCCTTTTGTGAACTATTTTTAGCAGTTTCAGGTATCAAGGCATCAAAATGGTATATAATTTTCAAGGTGAGGTGAACCTTGGATTTCTACAAGTTATGGTGATGTTCTTTGCTTGGTCGCTGTTCTTTTAGAATCATAGAATCATTTATGTTGAAAAAGACCTCCAAGGTCACTGAGTTCAACCTTTGATCAATCACCCCCATCAAGTAAAACAGCACTGAATGTCATGTCCAGGCATTTCTTGAACTGTTTCAGACATAGTGACTCCACCACTTCCCCGAACAGCCATTCCAATGCTTAGCCACCCTTTCAGTGAAGAAATTCTTCCTGAATGTCCAACCTGAACCTTCCCTGGCACAGCTTGAAGCCACTTCCTCTTGTCCTGTCACTGGTTGCCTGGGAGAAGAGGCCAACCCTCACCTGGCTACAGCCTCCTTTCAGGCAGTTGTAGAGAGA
This sequence comes from Pomatostomus ruficeps, assembly GCA_013400735.1. NCBI lineage: Eukaryota > Metazoa > Chordata > Aves > Passeriformes > Timaliidae > Pomatostomus > Pomatostomus ruficeps. The sequence goes on from VYZT01040031.1 coordinate 22,780, forward strand.
TAAGGGCTCCCCAGAGCCTTCTTTTCTCCAGACTAAACAACCCCAGCTCCCTCAGTTGCTCCTCATAAGACTTAACTCACCAGACTGTTCACCAGCTCCGTTGCCCTTCCCTAGATTTGCTCCAGCCCCTCAATGTCTTTCTTGTAGCGAGGGGCCCAAAACTGGACACGGCATTTGAGGTGCAGCATCACCAGTGCTGAGTACAGGGGGACAATCACTGCCCTGGTCCTGCTGGCCACACTATTGCTGATCCAGGCCAGGATGCCACTGGACTTCTTGGCCACCTGGGCTCACTCTGGCTCATGTTCAGCTGCTGTCGACCAGCACCCCCAGGTCCATTTTGGCAGCTTTCCAGACTCTCTGCCCCAGTCTGCAGAGCTGCCTGGGGTTGTTGTGACCCAAGGGCGGGATCCGGCACCTGGCTTTGTTAAACCTTACACAATGGATCCAGCCTGTCCAGATCCCTCTGCAAGGCCTTACGACCCTCCAGCAGATCAACTCCTGTCTTTTGCCAAGACTCCCAAAAATTGTGTTTGTGTTCTTGGCCACTACTGAACAATGCACTGATGATGTTATGGAACCAGCTGTTTCAGCCACAAGATCTTACTCTGTAATAGAAGTGACTGATTTCAAATCAATCCTAATTCCTTATATAAATAATACACATGGGAAAAGTAATCTTTTGTTAGCTTTGATCTGCTATTGTATTTTGTCTGATATTTTGTTGCCCATTTAGTATTGTTAAGATGTTCTGCAAATATTTTCAGTTTAATTGTGGTGTCTGTTGCAATAAACTTCAAAAGTAATATCATTCCTCATCCTTTTTTTTTAATCCTGCGTGAGTATTTTAAATAACGCAGGTTGCATATATGCATAGGCAACAGTGGAACTTCACTAGTGACCTTCCTACATTGAGAAAATTGCACATTTTTGTCCATTGACTTGTTTTCTATCTAGTTTCTACCTGATTTTAATTAGCAATATATCTGTGAAAGGCTCTTCCCTCATGGCTCTTATGTTTTTCTAAGTCACCTTTAAAAAATACATTGTCTTTTCCAAAACAGATCAACATGTCTGCCAATTCTGTTCTTTGTTATAGTTTCTCTGTCTAGAGATTTAATTTTTGTTCCTATAGTTCTAATTTGTCTAGTGCAGGCCTTAAATTCCCTAAACGTGAACTGGAACCTCTTATAAAAAAATCAGATTTTATTTTCAATGTTGTCGTCTTCATGTATCAAGGGTTTAGGGAGAAGTATGACTCCAGAGTTTCTGGTTTCTTTCATCCATGTGTTCAAGACTAGGGTAAAAACTATCTACCATGGTGATTTGCCACTGTTATATAGTCAATTTGCTTCTAAAGTGATTTCAGATTCTGACAGACCCATGTATCCTTTGTGCTCTAGAGACAGTTGGAGTAACGTGTCTAGTTTTTTTCACCCTAAGGAAGAGAGTTTATTTATCTACCCTTCAGTAGCGTTATTTACTCTGAGTATGCCTCTTGTATCTTGATCATAAATTGACCCTCTGGTTTATTTGGCAGACCTTTTGCTCCTAATAGATTTGAAGATTTATTATTAATTTTTATTCACTTTGACTGGTTTTGGAACTCTTTTTTTTTGTTGCTGCCTAGTTTTGTTTTTCAATTTTGTTTGCTTATGTTCTATTTTCTTGTATTTGTATGAATATGTATCCATTACTCTTTATGTGTAATAACCTCTCTTAACCTCCTCTTTAGCAATGAGATGTTTCTTTTTCTCCTGATGAAGCCCTTCTGCTAAGTGTATTCATTGTGTCTGCTTCCAGTGTGGTACCCTTAAGTACTCTTCACACTGCCTATAAAGTGTTAGTTTTCTTAGCTGCCCCCTCCATTTTTGCTTTCAACATGCTTCCTCACTTTTGTGTAGTTCCCTCCTTGGTATCATAGTTCCGCAACTGCTGAATGTAAAGAGCACAGTAGTTGCAATTACACAGGACCTGTTCAGCTGTAAAAAAACTTATCTAGATCTTGCATAGTAGGGCAAGTACTGAGACTAATCTTGTGAGCTATAAGAAATAGTGACTGATAGAGACGTAGTTTTTAATTGACTGCCTTCTATCCTATATATATTGGTCTGATCCACTGGAGGTTAAGTCTGTTACCACCGTTACATTTCTCTTCCCTGCTGCTTCTCTGTCCATTTCAGTGTTCACTAGTAAAGACTCAGTATCTGTATTTGGCTTGTATTTACCCTGGAATCTCTTGGTTTACTGCTGGAGTAGTTGTCTTATTATTTGTTCAACTGTCCTGTAGTTATAACTATGTGATGTCATGATTCACTTAAAAGACTCCAGTTACTCTGCTGTTTGCTCTCATGTTTTCAAATGTCTCGTGTGAATCTCTTTCAAGACTCTGCAGCCTTATGATGAGAGATAGATACCTTCCTTTTTTTGCTAACTCTGTTTATCTAGCCTATTTCACATTTATTATATGATTTATATCCCAATATTAGTTTTCTCTACCTCTCCAGAGTGTTTACATCTCTGTTTAGTTATGATTTAGAGTGATTTTGGTTTTGTTCTTGACACTCTGTTTTACATTTGCATTGTATTATTCTCCTCATGATTTGTCCTTCACTTCCAAATACAGAATATCCCTATTTATATTCATAATAGAAGCATCATCCATGCTGTACCTGTCAACTTTTGAATGTTTTTGTTGTACCTGACTACCAATGCTACTGGTACTTGTAGGGATAATTGGAAATACTCTAATTGAAATCATAGTATGTAGGTAACATATATTGGTGTCCTTTTTGTTCATTTATGATGCAGTCCATCATACACAAAGTCTATGGACTTCATCTCTACAAGAAAACAAAACACAGCCACAGAATACATCCAGCATTGGCCCACAGCTGTCTATACTGCGAGTGTGCTGCCTGGTAATGTTTTGACTTGTGCCAAATTGTCTGTACTGGATGTTGGTGTACTCTCTGCCTCAGTTTTGGCCAGTTTCTGTTAAAACTCTCTTAAATAATGCCTCGGGCCAGACTGGGAGATGATGTGTGTCATGAAGCGTTCCAGTGAGACAGTTTGAATGGTAATCATAATGTTTTCAAGGAAATAAAGTTTAATTGTGTGAACAGGAGTTTTACTGTGTGCTTTGCTGGAGAAAATCCTTCAGCCTGCTTTATTTTAGCATAGGCAGAGCTTTCAAGACCGGAGTTGTAAGACAAAATGTCTGTTCTTTGACTCAAAGAAGAGGCGAAAAATTTATTTCTGAATTGCAACGTAGAAAGAAGGAAATCAAAGAAAGGTCCAGAGAAAAGAATGTGGGACTACAGCAGAGTAAGTTAGAGGGAACAGAGAGAGGAGATCAAATAAAAGAGAATAATTATTGTTTAGAATATTTCCCTATAAAACCTGAAGTTGAATTCAATAATGTCCTGCTTTCAGCAGGTACCTGCTGCTGAATCCCCTCGATTTTACCCACAGATTTTCTCTTCTAAATCACCCAAAGATTTTTTTCTCCAGTAGTAAGCATCTATATTTTTAATTGAAGTCCAAATGAAGGATTAAGTGGAAATAACCTATAGTGAATCGTATGAATTTGTAGGTTTCCCCCAAAAGATGGGTTTTAATTTCCTCCTTTAAAATATCAAGTTCCAATGCCAACTACTGGAAAGTCAGAAATAAACAGGCCATTGTCTCTTGATTCTTGGCTTTGTGTTGTCTCTTATTTTGGACGATATTCAGGGAATAAGTTCAGAATATTCAGGGAATAAGTGTAGTCTCAGTATGCAGTGGTAAATGATCCTTCCCCTGAAACAGAGGTGCAACATGATCTTAGCTGTGTCATTGTCGTGGTTTGACGCTGGCTAAGTTCCAGGCACCCATGGCAGCTCCTCACTCCTTCCCTCCCCTGCCACAGCTGGGCAGAGGAGAGGAGGAGAGGGGGGGAAAAAACCCCAGAGAATTAACCCAAAGGTCCATGAGTTGAGATAAGGAACAGGGAGAAAATGCTCTAAGGACAAACCAGGCTCAGCTTAAGTTGCAAAGTGAAATTTATTACTACCAGAGTTAGAAGGAGGATATGAGAAATAAACTAAACTTAAGACACCCTTCTTTTCACTCCCCACCCCTCCCTCCCTCCCACCAACAGTGCAAGGGGGACAGGGTGTGGGGGTTCAGGTCAGTCCATTTCCAAGATCTTCTTCCCCTGCTTAGGGAGAGGAGTTTTTTTTCCCTCTGCATTTGCCGTGGGGTCCCTCCCACGAGAGACAGTTCTCTGTGAACTTCTATGGTGTGGGGTTTACTCGTCCACAGGATGCAGTTCTCCAAGGACAAACTGCTCCAGCATGGAAGCAGGGGGCCCCTCTCTCTCCAACCGGGTCTCCCACCTGGACTGCAGTTTCCTCCGACATCCACCCGCTCCAGCGTGGTCACCTCCTCCACAAACTGCGGGACTTTTATCTCAGTCTCTGTCTCTCACTGGGCTGCACTTGCTACGGCTTCTCCTGGCATCCACGAGTGCTGCGGCTTCCAACATCTCCCCGCTCCAACATTGGCACCTCACCCACGAACTGTGGGTGGCTCTGCATCCCCTGTGGATCCCATGGACTGCAGGGGGGACACCCTGCCTCACCATGGACTCACCATGGCCTGCAGAGGAATCGCAGCTCCAGCACCTGGAGCACCTCCTCCCCCTCCTTCTCCACTGACCTTGGTGTCTCCATGTTGTTTTCCCTCACATGTTCTCACATCCTCCTCCTTCTCTAACTAAAGGCAGCTGCGTGCACACTTTGTTTTAATTTTTCCTTAAATATGTCATCACAGAGGTGTAACCAACCTTTTTAATTGGCCCAGACATGGCCAGTGGCATGTCCATCATCTTCAGAGCCACACGAGATTGGCTCTCCTGGAAATAGTGAAGAATTCTAGACGTTTCTCACAGGAGCCATCTTTATGGCCCCTCCCCACTACTAAAACCACAACAGTCATGTACATAAACGAACACCAAACTAGAACTGTTGATGAGGCACTAGGGGCACCTCATCTTCTGTTGTGAAATTATGGTGTGTTAAAATGTGGGACATTTACATCTAAGGCTGAAGCTGGTCAAGAAGATACTTTAAGCAGATAAATTTCGTACAAATACTTTTAAAAAGAAAATCTTGGAATTTCAAATCAGTGAAACACAATTAATCACCCCCAGATTTTTGCATACCTCCATTCTTGCTCTGTGCTCTGTAGAATGAGGATACTTGTGTCAGGCCATGAATCTAATTTAATTTGTTTGGATGTTCCTACATATTGTACTGCTTAGTTGCACTAAAAGAAAACCCTAAGCATTTTAAAAACACTGCATTTAAAACTAAACTAAATTTGTGTTCATGAAATAAGATGATACTTTAAATAAAGATCAAAAAAGGAAGTATGCATACTATGAGGTCTAAAGGTCTTACGGGGTACAGATACTATTTCATTAAAATAGACATTACAGATACATTGCTATTAAGAAAATGTTTTTCAAAAAATCCAGTTATGGTCTGCCATACTGCAAAAGTTTAAGATCTTGTCTTGTGTCTATAGCCCGAATGTATCTGTTTTCTTCTTCAAATCACTTGGATTTTCACTGTGTCTGTCTGTAAGATTTTCTTTAAAACTGTGCTTGATAATTCCTGAAAAGTTCTTAAATAAAGCTAAATATATTTAACTCCTGGCATTGGTTACACAAATCTCATTAGCTGTTTGGCATTCCTGTGGCTCTTGCCTGCTACCTCTACAACTTCTTTGCATTATCAAAATTATTATCAGAACTGTTTTATCAGAACTAACTGTTTTATTCAAAGTTGTGCACCACTGCCAGATACCAAAATAATTTGTAGTCTCTCTGGTCCTTCGTAATAATCTCCTGATGATGTCAAATTGTAGTAATGATTTTGTCCATGACTTTGAGCTGGAATGTGGGTTTGTCTCATACTCAGCATGATTCATACGTTTTAGTGAAGTTTTTTGCAAGAGCATGTTTTGCGAGATAGAGTGCATCCCTCTGTTTGTTTGGAGCTGGTTTCCTTATTACCAGGATGACCTTATAAGACCTTGACCGTGAAACGCTTTATGCTTAGAACCTATCATTGCCTTATCGCAAGTGTTATCCCTTACAAACATTACTGCTAGTAATTCAGGTACTTTTTTTTTAAATCACCGTTTAAAAAATCTTTTAAAAATAATGTAGGTACTGTCACTATTCCAGAAGAAGCATTTCCACTAAATAGTAGCCTTATCTCAATTATGTTTTGTTTTGGAATCTTTTTGCTAGCTAATTTACATGTACTTAAAATACATTGCATTATTTTGAATAGTTTATTTTTTTAATCAAGTTTTTGTGGAGTGTCAGATCACTTCCTTAAGGGTTGTTATAACATGCGTACCCTGTCATCAAGATTGGAAATTTCAGAGCAAGTGTTCATGTAATTTGAAAGGGACTTTCCATAACACTTTTCCCCTTTTAAATTATTTCTCTTTCAATCCTTATGGATTGGTTTTACTGTTATTCCATAATGTAATGCATGGTTCATTGCCAGATTTATGCCTAAAGCATTGTAATTTAATGACCTTAAATATAATGACCTTAAAGCATGTAGAATAATGAAGATCCATGTCTCCATTTGTATGTTTTCAATATTGCCCAATACTAGTTTCCTTTAAAGCTTCTGGGATTGTACCCTGTTCAATTATTTTAAATTCAAATTCAATAACAAAAATCTGTCTATTTCTGTCAGAAAGTGAAATGTGATGTTTGATCTTGTATGATTGCTAGTCATAGAGAATTATATATGATCATAGAATTGAAATAAATTTGTGTAAATGAACTTGATCATGATACTTAATCATGCTCCGCTTTTAGCCTTTTACTTTGCAATTTGAAAATCTTAAAAGGAAGAAAGTTTTTGCATTTTTTAAATGTAGCCCTTACTAATCTCTTGTGTAGGAAACATTTAAGTGCAAGGTTAATATCTCCTTTTAATAGGAATATTTGAATCTCTGTAATAAGCAATGCTATGAACTATTAAAGTAGAAATATCAGTATTATTTCAATGTTATGCAAGTAGATGTCTTTATAGGGCTACCAGCAACCATATAAAAATGCATATTAGTTCTAGTTGAAAGTAAAAAATGCCAATAAGTAGTACCCTATTTGCCTTTGTATAAAATGGCTAAAGCTATCGTTGTTGCAGCTTTCTATTTGTTGTATGATCATGCTAAAGCAAACTAAACTGTGGAAATATTTATTCCATCATCTCGTCGTGATGGGATATATTAGGATAATATATTTTCAAGATGCAAGTATAGGTGAAGTAAAACATGAATTAAGTAAGCAGACAGCAATTAGGTCCTGGAAAGCATTTCTTGGGAATGAGTCACTGAATTTAAAGTTAGGGATGTATTCTAATTCAGATTGGATCTGAACTTTGTCAGCAATTATGATAATTTTGATCGAAAGTTTTGATGCACTTCCAAATAAAGAAAAAAAGCTATGAAACAATTCAAATTAGCACAGATTTCAAAGAAACTGAATTATATCAGCTGAAATTGAATTATATAAACCTTTTGATATGTCAGGTACTGTGTTCATAATGCAATAGTTTTCCATTTTTAGCATAGACTAATGTAGTACAGCTTTCATGGGAACAGAAGCAATTTTGAAAATGTATGAAACCATTCCTAATTTTTTTTTACCATATGGATTATTTTTATCCACCTAAAATGAAACTGAAATTCAGGATTTATTGTGTCTCACTTTCCCCTGAGCCAATAGAAACATATGTCTAGCATGATGAGTGCTACAAAAACAAGAGCTATATATATTAAGGTAATTTGTTAATAGAAATTATGGTTTTGACTATTGAAATAAAAAATTTATATTTATCTGAATCAGTGAAATTGTAAAATACCCAAACAGAAAGTATACATGTAGGAGTAATCTTATATACAATTTCTCATGTACAGAAAAAGAAAAAAAAAGCTTTATCTTATATGTTCAGGAATCACTGTAAAGATGGCATTCTATCCGCTACTGTTCAGCATGTTCCAAAAAAAGTTCCCATCAACTGTATAATTATTGTCAACAGATGAAGTGCTATTATTATGTTGTCAGGCACCATGAGTTACACATTATTGAAATGTCAAATCCAGCATACTGTTAAACATATGATATGTTTCTGTAGAAAAAAATATTGATAAATATTTATCTTTCTTACGCCCTTAAATCTGAAATGGAAAAATTAAACATTTGAAGCAGACTATCACTAAAAGTCTTTCAGAATATGCTGCAAAAAAAAAATGCGTATAGATCTGAAGATGTAGACTAGAAAACATTGGTATTTTTGATTGAAAAATTAGAACAAATATGTGTACATGATAGCTATGAAAATGCACATCTCTGGGCTCTTCATATAGTTTTCCCTTGTCAAAGGAAAAGTATGTACATATTTCAGTTCAGAAAGAATATCACTTCAGAGATCGAAAAGTATACTAAAGTCTAAATACACAGCTCACAAGTTCTGCACTCTGTGATAAGGAATTAATTAAGTGCCTGTAAATCAATGCTGAATGATACTTCAGAACTGAACTTGATCACTCAGATTCTAGACTACCTTTGAGAATTATTTTTTTTTACAGTAAATGAGAGCCTAGGAACATCATCTATGCTCATTCAGATATTGTATTTTCGCCTAAATTTATTTTTTCTACAATTTTTTAAAGCACAGAACTGTTACACTTCGTAGACAACCAGTTGGTGGCTTGGGCTTAAGCATAAAGGTATGGGTAACTTTTCTTCTTTTAAATTTCAGTATGACCACTTCAGTCTTGAGATCTCATGGTTAATATGTCTCTCTTACAGGGTGGTGCTGAGCACAAAGTGCCTGTCGTCATATCAAAAATATTTAAAGACCAAGCAGGTAACTTATTTACTTATATAGTACTGTAGTTGTTAATAGTTTCAGGGATCATTTTTTTACTTCAGTAAGACAGTTATGTTGTAAACAAAATATTTAAAGTTACTTGCAAAAACATCAGTATGACACAGGAAAGCTATTGATGTACTTAACTTTAATAATGCAAAGGATAGAAAAAATGCAAACTAGATATTTATTTTTTCCCCACACAGTAATTCACTGCTATATGGTATGACTAACTGGGCCTAGGTGCCTGCAGAGAGTGATTTGTAATGTTTATTATGGTAAAGATAACACAATATCTAAATCAGTATAGTCTATCCCGTTCAAGTATTACATTGACATTTATCTAACAAAAGAAACCGTTGGGACACCTTTTCAGACCTGAGACTGAACTTGGCAAGTTGGAGAACTGGTCTGGAAAACAAAGGGCTCTTCAGTGAGGAAAAGTGGAACCATTGCATGTGGGTGGGCAGTGCCTTGCAACATGAACCAAGGGTGATGATCAAAAGTAAAGTCATATTCTCTTCTCTGGTGAATGTGGACATGGGGATTAGTTTGTTCTTTTATTTTCTGAGGCATTCTTTTATGTATTTTAAGATTTGTTGTCTTTCAAAACTTCTATGAATATCCTCTCTTTTCTAGTATAAATCTACCCATTTCATGTAACCTTTCCTTCAAAAAATGACAGAGACTGTGATCCTCAGTGCATGTACTGCTCCTTAAAGGTTACAAAGCCACTGACATGATCTTTTGAACTCATCAGGCTCTTTTCCTGCCTTGTTGCAATGGAGATTAAGCACATTTGTTTGACACCATGTTTAGACTTGTGCTTTACTAGGTCGCAGGCTGTACTCATTTTTCTCCTCTACATTTTCTTCAGGGGGTTCTTTTTTTACTTGAAATGAATACCCGTTTTCATCCGATACCTAATAAATATTGAATAGATTGTCTATGCCTGAATCCTATTGGAAACACTGCTTCAAGTTTCCTGTGTACGGTACTTATATATTTCAGTATAGTGATTCTTTTTATAATATAGTTTCTGCAGTGAGGAAGAGAAGGTGTTTTTATGTCAGTTGTGTTACTGTATATGGAATAGTAATATGCTCCTTAAATACACAGTATATTAAATAATACCAAGAAAATATACATGAAAATAATAATGATAAGATTAATATAAGCATTCAGGTCTGAGGGAACTAATTCAGGAAATTAATCACCAACAAGGAAGGCTATCTCCTGCCCTCTTAGGGTGCAGAACTTTGAATCAAGGTTAGTAGTGAGTTTGTGTATAGAATACTTACATTCCGAGTTTTGCACATTTTGAGGTTTTTTTCTTGATCTGTATTTATTTGTAGAGTAACAAGTATAACAACAATTTTATAGGGTCATCTTTTTACATCAAATTTGAAAATCTCTCCTCAGAAGGTAGTTGTTTTAAGGTCTTATAATCTTTTGTCTGAGGAAACTTCAAGATCAATAGTGGTTATAACCAGAGGCAGTGCTGTATCAAAGCAAGCCCATATGAAATGTTCCTGGCTGGATCAGTGAATGGAATGAAGACATTGGCACACCTGGTGAGGTATGAAGGAAGTAGTCTATGTAGTATCAGCTGCCCCCCTGGTGTGAAAAACAGACTCTCAGCCTTGCTTTCAGGATGTGTTCAGGCTGGTTCCAGTGTGCTCCTGAGATCCCTTCCAGCCTGAGTGAGTCTGCAATTCATGTAGTGCTGCAGGTGCTAAAGATCAGAGATCTGTGATAGAAATGCTTTTTGTGGCACGTGGTTTACAGCACTCCCATTCTGGTTATTGAATTTCTGTGCAACAGAAAATAGCATGAGGTTTTTTGTTTGTTTGTTTGTTTCTTTCAGAAAATGAATATTTCTGATTTAAGATTTTCAGAAAAATTTTGAAAGTACTAAACCTTCTTACACTGCAAATCTTTTTCTTTGGATCTTTGCTCTTGCAAATCTCAAAGTGGTGCTGTTATTCAGTATAGGAGGGAGATAATAACAAAGGCTTTTCACAGTGTTACTTCTCTAGTGTCGTATATAACTGGAAATTTGGAGTAAGTAAGAGAATATATCTAAATATGTCTCACAGGTCACATTGAGGCAATATTCCTGGTTTAAGATTCTAGTGTTTTAGTGCAAGAGAAAACAATCTGGTAATATT